>MU665782.1:5947-40683 GCA_026770625.1 Nicotiana glauca
CGTTCTATCATGGGAGGAATTAATCCAAAACCTTGGGCAACAGTGAGGGGATTAAATTCCTTAAGGACACACAAGCAACTTGTGGGCTCGGAATTAGTTTTTCTGTTTTGTTTATTAAACTAGCGTTTCTCTACTTCTCTGATTTTCTGTTATAATTTTTAATACAATATCACCAACAATCTTAAGGAATTTAATCTGATGGTTAATGGCAGTGTTTAAAGTGAAACAGAAGGCAACACTAATCATTCACTTTGGTTCACAAAGCAATGCGATTAAAGTCGTGACTTTTCTACGACTCGCAAGTTTCGTGCGTAAAGAAATTGGTCGTTGGATCCATCCTAAAGCAACTTTAATGAAATCAACTGAAAATGTGAAAGTGACAAGTGAGCAACAAGTCTGTTGTAACCAAATGAAGACAGAATCATTTGGTAAGTTGTGCAAACGAAAAAAAAAATTAATTTCACGGATGATGATTAGAGAAGAAAGTGCAATAAATCGGGTTTTACTTTCTTTACTCATATTCTTTAATTTTTATATGCTCAATGATTTATAAAATTTAATTTTTATAAATTAATAGTAGGATGAATGGTCGTTATCTCATAATATATTTTGTGTTTTTCACGCATTTTATTATTTGGAATAACTAAGGTTAGTTATTTTGGTATTTATTTCTTTCGTCCATTATGGCGGCACTTCTTAGAGATAATCGTTGTGATGTTGGAAAAGTCAATATTGATCACTGGTAGGAAAATTGTTGAGGTTTTATTCTTTCCATTGTGAACGAGATATCCATGTTGGCTTTTAGATGAATGAATGTTGTGCATGGTCATATATATTCTTTCTGCTGAGCATATTGTGTCTTCATTTGAAATTCTCATTTTAAGATTTATTTAGAGGCCTTGTGAATTTATTAACTTGCCAAGGAACTTCTTGTAAATAACTTTTCCGGTGGAGTTTCAATTTTAAAATGTTAGGGAAGCTCCATTTTGATGCATCTACCTGGCTTTGTCTCTGTTACTCTTTTTTTTTTTTTTAATTTCTTCTTTTCTTGTGACTAACAAAAAGAATTAAGTTGAAAATGGGATAAAACAATTTAGTAAGGGAGATATTAAATGATTCCAGAAGAGCGACGAAGTCGGATTTTATTTTCTTTGCTCTACATATACTTAATTTTCTATCCTCGTGATTCATGAATGCCAGAGTATATGTTTATTATGTGATGATCTCATAATACATATTTAGAATTGTATGCATGATGATGAATAACATGTATTTGCGGTTAATTTTGTTATTCCTTTGACCAATAAGGGGAAAAAAATTATTTGGTCGTATGCATGAATTAGTTGAAAGATTATTTTCAAAGTTGTAAGACATGAATTAGACTTACATTGATACTTGAAAGTATTCTTGAGATCATGAATATAATATATGTAAAGATGAATATATATTTGTTTGATTAGAGAAATAGATCAAACAATTTAAAGTGTTATAATGGTTTAGTTGAAAAAAGCATTTGGAAAGGAAATTAAAATTCTCGTGATTTTCTACACTAGTTATGGAGAATAAAATCTTCGTGATTTTCTACTCCTGCTTCGAGATTAAAATCTACGTGATTTTCTACTCATTCGTTGAGAATAAAGTCTTCGTGACTTTCTACTCATTTGTCGGAAATTAAAGTCTAAGTGACTTTATACTTACTTTGGAGATTAAAATCTTAGTGATTTTCTACTCCAATTTATTATTCTGTTTGAAGATTAAAAAACTTCACCGTTTATTAAATTTGATTGTGTCACGTATTAATCGGTTTGAAGATTAAAAACTTCACATTTATTAGATCTAGTTGTATCAGATGTTACTCGATTTGAAGATTAAAAACTTCACCGTTTATTAATTCTGAATGTGTCAGATTGGTTTGAAGATTAAAAACTTCACCATTTATTAATTCTGGCTATGTCGTGATACAAACAACAATTCTTGTGGTTGGCTTTACAAAGTGATAGAGGCGTTGTTTTATGTTTGCAATATGCCATTTTTACCAAACGATTGCCCCTTACTTAGCGCAATCTAATGGAATTGTGGAAAGAAAAAGTAGAACGTTAAAGGAGATGATAAAATACCTTGTTGTAAGTTCTGGTTTACCCCTGATCTTGTGGGGAGAAGCTATTCTTACAGCTAACTGAATACTCAATTGAGTTCCCCATAGCAAAACCCAATCCATTCATACGAAAAATAAATGAAAGGAAGAAACCACCACTTAAAATATTTCCGAGCAGGGGGTATTTGGGTAAAGTGTAAGTTCTTAAACCCAAAAGGATAAAAATCGGATCAAACATCGTTGATTCCGTTTTCATAAGATATGCAACAAAGAGTAAAGCATATTATTTTCTGATTCATAAATCAAAAAATTACGACATTCATATTAATATGGTTATCGAATCAGACAATTCTGAGTTCTTTGAGAATATTTATCCGTACAAAAAAGAATGTGAATCATCTAGTGAAATATTTAAGCGAACTCGGGAAGAAGCAAAGGAAAGTACACCTAATGAGGTGAATCCAAGATGTCAAAGAAAAACTGCTTCCATTGGATCATATTTTTTGACATTCTTGTTAGAAGATGAGCTTCAAACTTTGGAAGAAGTTATGTCTTCCTCGGAAAGAAGCTATCAATAGTAAGATAGAATTCATATTAAGTAATCATACTTAGAAAAATGGTTGATCTTCCACCAGGAAATAAACCTTTGGATTTTAAATGGAGTTTTAGAAGGAAAATAAATGCTGATGGTATTATTGACAAATATAAGGCAAGATTGATTAAGGATTAAGACAATGAGAAGATCTTGATTACTTTGACACATGCTTACCGATAACGAGAATTACATCTATTCGGATAGTAATAGCGTTAGCCGTCGTGTATGTCCTTGAAATCCATCAGATAGGCGTAAAGATAACCTTCTTAAATAGATATTTGGATGAAGAAAATCTAAATGGAAGAAGGTGTGTCGACTTGTTAAATCACATTACAGACTAAGACAAGCTCCCAAACAATGACATGCGAGATTTGACCAAAGAATATTATCAAATGGTTCCAAAAATTAATGAGTGTAAACAAATATGTTTACATTAAGAGTATTTCAAGTCATATAGTCATTATTTGATTATATGTAGATTATATGTTGATGAAATATTTAAAATGTGGGGGCTTTTAACTTATGCATGCAAAAGCCAATGTTAGACGTAATGTCTAAATGATATAATTTTTGAACCCCATTGATATAGTAGTTGTTAAATTGATCAGTTGTTTAGTCTTAATCAAGACTAGTTGATAGAAACTACTAATTTAGAAGTTGGTCACGTGCCTTTCTCGAAAGATCATTTTCTTTATGAAAAAATTTATATTGTTTAGTTCTTTTATGAAATGATGTCACTTTGAAGGTTGTGACTTTTCATAGAAAGATACATCTATACATTTTTGTATGGACATGACCGTTCATGAACGAATGTATTAATACGTTGGTCTATAATGAGATGAACCAACCGATGAACATGACCAAAATCCATTGCAAGTTGGATTTTGTTTCATAAATGAAGATGCTATAATTTGCATATTATATAGACGTATGAATAAATAGCATACAAATGCTTTAAAATGATGGAGTGATCGATAAATGTGTTATATATTAAAAGGTTGTGGTCACAACTGATGCCAATCATTCCAGCTGTTGTTATAATAAACTATTGCTACATTAAGTGTAGTCAATAATATGATATGCAATCGAAAGTCGAGACGTATTAGTTTACAACATAAGGAAGGTTGTATTTAACGTTCATGACAATAAAACGAGTTTTGAAGTATACTCCAAATTATGTTTTGCACTACAATAAGTATCCCGCGATAATAGAGGGGTATAATGATAAAAATTAGATCACCGGTTCAACCAATTCTAAACAGTCGGTGGATGAGCGATGTATTGGAAATCATCCAAACAAATGAGCATTGATCGCTGGAGGTTGAGTTTATAGCCTTAGACAAGGGCGGTGAATAAGCTGAATGGCTTTGGAATTTCTTGAAAGATATTCTATTTTTGCCCTAACTTTTGGCATATATATATATAGATTGGGATAGTCAAGCGACAATAGGAAGGGCTGGGAGCGTTATGTATAACGAAAAGTCTCATCGCATAAGATGCAGACATAGAACCGTTAGACAACTACTTTCTAGTGGAATTATCACAATTGATTATGTAAAATCAAAGGATAATGTGACGGATCCGCTTACAAAAAGCCTAACTAGAGAGAGAGTTGAGAAATCATCTAAGGGAATGAGACTATGGCCGAGGACAAGTCATCATGGCGGTAACTCTACCTAGAATTTTGGAGGTCCGAGATCTAGATTCAAGGAGCGCAAACAAAGTTATGCATGACCGATTCAACATTGTCATATATAATATTTTAGTCTGTTCTCGTGATGAAGACAATATTCAGTAACAAGGATAAAATGTTAAGATATTTTTTAATGGTTTCTAAGTTTGATACAGGGTATATTAAATAGTATACCTACGGGATAACACGTTTAGGAATCACCTATGTAAGTGTGAAGTGTAAGCCGCTTCAAGGAGAATTCTATAAGGCCATTTCTCTACGCACTTATGAACCAGGTGGTGTTTATGGATGAAACGAACACAACAATGAGAACCAAAGACAGTTAAAGGTTGATTGTGTGACTTATGGTTGTCTAGGTATACACCAAAGCTCGACGGTTCAAAGATATCAATTCTACCGATTGACCGAGTTTATCCGACATAAGTTCACTACGGAAAGTTCAAAGGGAAACCTACTTATCCAGATGCGATTAATCCTTACTTGCGAATCACACTTTATTTTCATGCATGTTTTTTCACATATGCCCATTACCCATTCATGTGGGGGATTGTTGCATTTTTTTCTTTAAAGGGTGAATGGGAATTGGAAGCGGCACCTTTTGGATTGCACCTCTCCATCTCACCCTTCCTTTGTCTATAAATTTAGAGGCTTGCCTCATTTTTAAGAAATGGAAAAATCTGAAAATTTCTTCCCTCTTTTCTATATTGTTGCATTATTTTCAAATAAACATAAGTGTCGAGTGTGATTTGCTCTGTTTGTTGAGTTCGCTGAAATTCTGTAGTTTCGATTGCTAGTATTGCAAAATAGTTATTCCGTTCTATCCTGGGAGGAATTAATCCAAAACCTTGGGCAACAGTGAGAGGATTAAATTCCTTAAGGACACACAAGCAACTTGTGGGCTCGGAATTAGTTTTTCTGTTTTGTTTATTAAACTAGCGTTTCTCTACTTCTCTGATTTTTTGTTCTGATTTTTAACACAGTATCACTAACAGATTATGCATTTTGGCATCCATATTTCGTGCTTGATCCTTGTCTGAAAATGTGTAATTTCGCCAGCATTTATTCCTTGTATATCATGCTTGATGAAATTGCTGATCTCCTCCATTTGGCACTACTAAATTCTTCCACAAAAACAACTAAAACGCATTGCCTCGACCGTTTGAAACTGAGCACCTATGCTAACATGCCTGTTATAATGAGGTTGTCGTGTGATTTCCAGGCATATTCTACTATTATTTCTGTGTCAAACCATTCTTGGGATATTGAACTAAGGAATTGTACTTGGATTTTACCCCACAGCACCTCTCTTGAACCCGTTTTTGTTAAGCAAATTACAGTACCTGTCCTTGTTTCCCCACAGAATTTTCTGGGCAGTCCAATGTTGCAGATCCATTTTTGTGTGCCTCTTTGAAGTAAAAGGCAACTGGGCTTTGAACTAGATGTTGGGGCACTATAATAACTAATGTAAAGTACAGACTTGTGATACCAAGTCCTTGCAGTACTGAAACTCCTTAGTGCCCTCAAAGTGTGACTATATTCCATTCTTCTGCCTACCGTCAATTCCCTTCCTGTGGAATGAGTATATTATACTAATACCACTAACTAAAAGTTCCTCAAACAGTAAGGCATAGTTACAATAGCTTCTCCTGCAAAAAAGAAAACTATGTTAGTGTAAAAAAATTTCACCATGATCTCTTCCCCAAGGATTTGATCATAGTGGTAGCCTGTGTGAACTCCCACTGAACCTATGTGTTCAGCCTTGATATTGTCCTGACTCCCTGTATGATTTGTTGAAATAACAGAGGACATTGGGTTGATCCTCATGGTAAAGCTTTCACACGCATGCTTACTAGTTCCAATTATGCACCAGATATGTACATAGTTTAGCCAGTACATATTGTTATGATTTGTCGTGTGTTTTCCACTGTTGAGCCGAGTGAAAAACTATGTACCTCAATTACTGTATCATTGATGTGTTGATAGGTATTTGGACCCCATCCAAGATCACCTCCTTTCTATCTAGATTAGTTTTTTAGAAACACTTACAAATGTGCACATACATGCATTGTTTAATGTGAAAATCCTGTGATCTCAAGCGTTGTCTTGATGAAACCTTTGGGTACTCAGCTAGATGTCTTGTCACACTATGGTATTGAGTGTTGATTTCACTTCCTTTTGTATTGGAGTAACTCAATGCTTCGATGCTTATACACACAGTGACCTCATTTTCTGGTCAATTCATATTGACTAGAAGCTTGTACGATGTCAAACTTTGCTTTGCCCTTTTGTATGGCTAATCGAGACCGGAATGATAACCTAAGGTTCAGCCTTGAGTTATATAGAACCATGATGCAAAGTTAGGTTGCCGAGATCATGGACATGAGATCAATCAAGATCGAGGTCGACAAAAACTGAGACCGGACAAGATAGAGATCGAAGGAAGCATACCAAGCCATATAACGAAAAGTCAAAATATCCGTAGTCGGGCGAGGATCACGGTGCGAATCCTAGCACGTATCAAGAAGAGGCCGATTAATTAGTCAATCATGGGATTTCTTACCTCATATAGAATCGTATCTATAGCACGACTCCCTTACTATATAAAGGGGGTCTGATCATTTGTGAAACACATCATATTCACGTAATATTAAGCAATATACTGTCTTTCTAGCTTTTATTATCTTGTTATTCTGTTCACAAGCAAGCTGAAACATATTTGGTTCAAGGGTGACTGAACTCGAGGGCCAAGGTTGTTCAATTCATGTGGTTTGCATTATTTCTTTCATCGTCAATATCAATATTAATTAATTCTTCTTAATTTGTACCAAGTTATATCACTTGTCTTTAAAACCGCGTATAAATTAAACTGTTATCAAATTTTAGGGTAAATAGTTTGGCGCCCACCATGGGGCCAAGGATAATAGTTGTTACCTGGTACTATCTTTCGTAAAACACTCTATTTTACACTTGTACTTTGAATTATCTTTGATTAGAGGATCAAAAAATGTCAAACTCTCAATCAGCACCTCAACATATTGACAATGATCATGGCCACCACGGTGTAAACGAGAACTTTGCACCAAGAAATGTTGTGCCCCCTATTGGCCTCGATGGAATTCCGGCTATAGATCCAATCGACGTCAGTTAACATGTAGTCATCAATGGCAATATGGTCATTGATCCCGAAAGCAGCGTCCATCGGGATGCCAGATCAGCTACTCAGAGCGCACGTAGCGGTGAAGATGGTCGGATCAGCCCGCAGGTGATCTTCAAAATGTTGTAGGCTCAACATGAAGTAATAGTCTAGCTCTAAAACTAGAACAGCACACCAAGTGGGGTAGAACTCGAGTCATCCTAGGAAATCATACACGGGGTCGAATGAAAAAATTGGAGACTAATCCTCCTATCAAAAAGATGCTCGAAGAACCTACAAAGTGAATCGATATAGGGGAAAATAATATTGAGGAAAACAAGAAGGTGGAAACCTATAACTCCAGCGTCGACCAAATCCCGAGGGCACCACCAATATTGAAAGGGCTGGATTCCAAAAAGTTCGTACAAAAACATTTCCCCCGAGTGAGGCTCTGAAGTCAATCCCCAAGAAATTTCGCTTGCCTGAGATCCCTAAGCATAACGGGATGATTGATCCAAATGAACACATCACCTCCTACACGTGTGCTATCAAAGGAAATGACTTTTAATATGACGAGATCGAATCCGTCTTGCTGAAGAATTTACGGGAGACTCTATCGAAGGGTGATATGATATGGTATCACAATGTACCACCTAATTCTATTGACTCATTTTCTATGCTTGCAGATTCTTTTGTAAAGGGACACGTCGGGGCCAGGAAGTCAGACCTTTTCAAGGTAAGGCAGAAGAACAAGAGATGCTCAAAGAATTCATGCCTTGATTCCAGATGTAATGGGATGGACTTGCCATCGGTCGCCAATGATTGGGCTATTCGAGATTTCACTCAAGGTCTCAACGTTCAAAGTTCAGTGGCTTCACAATACTTGAAGCAGAATTTGATAAAATACCCAACTATCAGTTGGGCCGATGTACACAAAAGGTATCAGTCAAAGATCAGGGTCGAGGATGATCAAATGAGGGCTCTTTCTGAGTCAGCTTATCCTATCAAACCCATTGAAAGAATCAGGAGGGATATCGACTAAGAACTAAGGCCTAATAGAGATTGATATCAACCATATAATGGAGACTGTAGGAATAGCAGATCTGGGAAAAACTCTACACGAAATGAAAAAAAATGATCGAGGTTCAAGCTAACAGGGACTCATGAGCAAAAACAACTTTGATAGATCTATGGGACCCAAAGAGGTACCACGATTGTCAGAGTATAACTTTAATGTTGATGCGGCTGCCATCGTTTCGGCTATCGGGCGCATCTAATAATCCAAGTGACCTCGACCTTTGCAAACTGATCCAACATAAAGGGATCCCAACCAAATATGAAAACTTCATGGCACGCACATCCACAGGACAGAGGACTGTCGACAATTAAGGGAAAAAGTAGCCTGATTGTTTAACAATGGTCATCTTCGAGAATGTCTAAGTGACCGAGCTAAGAACCACTTCAGAAACAGGCACTCCAATAGACAAAATAAATAAGACAAACCCTAGTACATCATCTATAATATCATTAGAGGGGTCAATGTTCGTTAAGGTTCGATGATGAAACGTACCAGAGTGTCAATCACAAGAGAAAAACGGACTCGGGATTACTTACCAGAAAGGACTCTATCTTTCAACAACGAGCATGTAGAAGGAATCATGCAACCTCATAATGATGCAATGTAATTTCTGTACTTATAAATAAAACTATATTTAAATGTGTGCTAATTGATACAGGTAGCTCAGCCAACATCATTTGGTCGAGGGTCATAGGATAACTCGGCCTATAGGACCATATTGTACCTGCAGCCCGAGTGCTGAACGGGTTCAACATGGCTTGCAAAACTACTAAGGGAGAAATCATGTTACCGGTACCACCCAGGAAACTGAATTCTATATAAATGAAGGGGACACGCGCTACAACGCCCTGTTAGGGAGACCATTGATCCATAATATGAGGTCGTACCTTTGAACCTTCACCAAATTTCCAACACCAAAGGGGATAAAGACGGTTGACGAGGAACAACTCGTCATGAAGGAGATATTTGTTGTCGATGAAGTAATTTCGATATCAACACTCTCAGAGACAAAGGACTCAAGTTCGAAAGTGAAATAGGAAGCCAAATAGCAATCATCGATGCCAGCTTCGACCCAATCGGACAAGCAAGGGATTGACAAAGATGATGACTTCGGGGTTCCTCAATCTTTTATCCCCCCAATGATTCCGATTCTACCAAATTAACGGTCAAAGAGCTGGAGCAGGTCGTGCTGATAGAACATCTACTCGATCGGAAGGTATACCTGGGTATTGGGTTAACTCCCGAGATTAGGGAAAAACTCATTCAATTTCTTAAAGCTAATATGGATTGTTTTGCCTGGTCCCATCTTGATATGACAGGGATCCCATCGAAGATCACTACTCACAAACTAAGCTTGGACCTAAAGTTTTGCCCGATAAAACAAAAAAAGAGACCCTAGTCTGAGATCAAGCATGCTTTCATTAAGGACGAGGTAACTAAACTCCTTAAAATAGGGTCCATCGGAGAAGTCAAATACCCGAACGGTTAGCAAACCTAGTAGTAGTCCCTATGAAAAGGGAACAAACTAAGAATGTGTGTAGATTATAAAGATTTAAAAAAATCATGCTCAAAATTCTTTCCTTTTGCCTAACATCAATCACATGATCGACACCACGGCCGGCCACGAGACTCTTTTCGATGCCCCCTTTTTTCCCAATGGAGTTCGAAATCGGGTATATGACATCAAAATTACTGGGACCTTCATTCAACAGGTTTCCGAGAGGATTCTCATACTCCCCGTCTCCATGGATCTTCCCCACAAAATGTGCACCGTCATGTGCAGGTAAAGGATTCTGTGCGATGTTCTGGGTGCCACTGTCCTATACCGCAATTATCCTTTCTTGAATCATTCTTTCTATCTCTCTTTTCAAATCCCGACAACTTTCTACATCGTGCCCCTGGGCATTGGAATGATATTCACACCTTTTAGAAGAGTCAAAGCTTCTTGCACGCTTGTCCACATGATTTCGAGGAACCGGTGCAATCAGGTTATAATGCTTTAGCTTCTCGAACAAGTCTGCATATGACTCTCCGATTGGGGTGAAAGTTTCCTGCTTCTGTGCCCTCTCTTGCTTGAAATTTTGGCTAGCTCGCAAACATGTTCCAGGAGGATTCCTGTAGGCTCTTGGAGGTGGGTAGGTGTTTTGAGTTGGGTAAGCATTTTGTGGAGTGGGTGCACGCCATGGCGCGTGGGTAGGATACTGGGGATATGTATGGTCATGGTGGACAGAGAAATGGGGACCATGGGGTGGGTAATAGTTCTATGGATTATGGGAGTAGATTTGGGGACAGGGTCGAGGTTGAGGGTAATGGGCTGATGGGACCCTGGACCAAGTTCTCGAGTCAACTACCGCCACATCTTCTTTCTTTTTCTTTCCCAGTACCCCTCCGCTCTGGATAGCCTGAGTAGTTGCCTTGATTGCCGAATAGCTCATGATTTTGTCGGATTTGAGCCCCTCTTCAACCATACTTCCCATTTTCACTGCCTCGTTAAAAGATTTTCCCATTGCTGACACCAGGTGACCATAGTAGGTAGGATCCAAAGCCTGTAAGAAGTAGTCGACCATCTCACTTTCTTTCATTGGGGGATCGACTCTTGCTGCTTGTTCTCTCCACCAGAAACCGTACTCCCTGAAACTTTCCCCTAGCTTCTTCTCAATTTTAGTCAGTGATAGACGGTCCGGGACGATTTCTAGATTGTACTGGAAGTGGCATGCAAACGCTTGGGCCAAATCATCCCAGGTATACCATCGAGCATGATCCTGGCGCGTGTACCATTCCAAGGCGGAACCACTCAGACTCTGGCTGAAGTATGCCATCAGTAATTCATCCTTCCCACCGGCTCCTCTCATTTTGCTGCAGAATCTCCTCAGGTGGGCTACAGGGTCACCATGTCCATCATACAAATTAAACTTTGGTAACTTGAACCCGGCTGGCAGCTGGACATCGGGAAACAAGCACAAATCCTTGTAGGCCACACTGACTCGGCCACCCAATCCTTGCATGTTCCTAAAGGATTGCTCCAGGCTTTTTACTTTTTGAAGTATCTCAACATGTTCCGGATCCTTAAGCGGCTTGTCAGTTCCCACCGGGAGCTCAAGGTGGGGAGTATAGGAATATGACTCAGGAGCTTTAAAAATAGGCTCAGGAGGATAGTAGTAACTATCGTGAGCTTGAAACAGGGGCTCACTGGAAGATCTTTGCAATGTGGCGGGTGGAGGCGCCACAAAGACAGGGGTGATTGTTGGAGGAGGGTTTTGTTTGGCAACTCTATTCCCTTGAGAGAATTGGGTTTTTGAGTTTGAAGAGTCGCCACCTAATGATTATAGTGCATTAGGACACTTTTAAGAAATAATTAAGATGAAGAACTAGAGTTTGGGTAAGGGCTAGAAATTATCTCGAGGGGAAGGTGTTAGGCATCTCTCAAGATCCACTAGTGTGGTTCCCGGCCATGCTACAATTGTGACTTTAAGCAATGAAGAAGACAGGTATAAAATAAAGAAGGGGGTTTTCACATAGTATTGCAAACAAGTTTAAGAGTTTGAAAAAGAAAAGGAGTAGAAAATACAGGAAGTTGGTTTGAAAAAAAACTTTTAAAAAAAAAGAACAAGTAAAAGGGGAAAAGGGTCCTAGGTTTGTAAATAATATGGATCACGTCAATACAATATCCAGCAATCACTCCTCAGAAAAGGGGTCGCACGTGATATTAGCGCACCGGTCATCATATCCATATTCTACCCTTTGTGCATAAAAGTAAACCCCCTCCCCTTTTCACTGAATCCCCATGAGTTTGTACAAATTATTACATACCAGTAAAATAAACTAAAATTAAAAGTACAATCAGAAATTAGCGCTACATCCGAGGAACCTAATTCAGACTTAGTGTCTAGCAATATGAGATTGAACCACTTCCGAGATCAAGATTTACAAAGACTTCTCTTATCTAGGATATTTTAGAGATCCAAAGAGTTTCAGGAACTCCAGGCAGTGCTTGCACCCAAGTTATTAATCAGAATGTTTTATAGTGCAGTGCGGAAGAGCCAGCCCTCAGGTGTCCCAGTCCAGAGAGAGCTCATGGATCCCAAGGCAAGGCTCACAAGAGGGGGGAGGCAGAACCTAAGTTCTAAGAGCGAGTGCCAGTGCAATAGAGAGGGGTAGGTGGTGCCAAAGTAGGCTAGTGGTCATACCTAACCACAAGGTAGGCTAGCACACCCCTAACTAAGCCTGTTCAGCCAATAAATAAGAGCACAGACCTATTGAAGGTCAGACCATGGTCTGGACAGTGATTAGAACACTGCCAGACCAAGGTCTCAAGCTTAGAATACATATAAAGTGGAATGGGAATTGAAAGAGTTTAGGACTCAGGGAGTCCAGTCTATATACATGAACAACAATGTCAAGTGTTGTCATGTTTTCTAAACCTTAATTTAACATACAAAAGGACTAGGGATAAGGATTCATGTAAGCACAGAGATAAGGAGGTAAGTAAACTTGTACAGAATTACAGCATAGAGACAGTAAGACAAATAAAGGAAAGGCTGAAGAATAAACATGTAGTGGAGAGGCAGAAATTAAACAAAGAGAGATATAACAATTGCAGAAAAGTAAGCAGAGAGAAAGCATGATTCTTTCAGTCAAACCACATCTTATGAGTTCGGATAACTCGAATACTTTTAAGAAAATCTGAGTGTATTTGAGAGAAGAAGTATTGACTTGTTCTGTGTGTTAGAACTCCTTTTTTTAAAAAAGAGAAGAGGTACAAGTATTTATAGTTTTAAAAACGAGTGGAGAATAGGGTAACAAGTAAGGTCGCAACACAAACATGGAAATAATCACAATCAAAATCAATTAACACAAGTATTTCCCTCTAATCAAGGGATTACTGCTCAAACGGATACTAACAGGATTAATTAAGGGAAAAAATCAATTTGAGAAAGATTGATTTCTGACCATATAAGGGATAGTAAAAGTATAAAGTAAATATTTAAGTCTAAGTAAAAAGTTTACTTAATTTTGGGAAAGGATCCAGCAAAGCAAAATAAGTAAAGGTATCAGTTAACCCTTAACAGGCGAGTAAAATCAGAATTTCACAAGGAAAAGTTTTGAAAATCAGTCACGAATCTGAAAATCAATCACAGAAAGGACTCAGTACATAAATAAAGTGCACAAGTAATAGACCTGTAAGGCCAAGCTATGGCGAGAGGAAACAACATACAGTAATAGCACAAAATTAATAGGCACCACGCATATACAGCGTGAGAGTCACGTAGGTCAAGTTTCATTGGCTTAGTAATAGAGAAGAGATCAGAAGCATGCAAAAAGTCAAGTGAAAACCTTTCTGAAAACATAGTCGAGTTTGACAGATAGCAAGAACTCATAACAAATTGAATCATATAAAGAAAAGAGATGCTGAAGTTAAAGGAAGCGGTTTGAGCAACCTCAGACAGACGAGTTGCACAAAAAACCTCAGGAACTCGAATAGACCCCAAAGAACTAGGGTTTTCAAAATCAGTCGAGTTTAGAGGCGATAAACAAGTGAAACAAACAGACAGTTTCAGAATCTCAAATAAACCCCAAAATTAGGGTTTTCAACACTAATCAGTAAATCAAACGAATACTAATAGATAGACTCAGAAACTCAAACAAATCCAAAGAATTAGGGTTTTCAACACCAATTAAACCTAGAGATGATAAGTCAGTTGAATCGAATAAAACATTAACAAAGAGACTCAGAAACCCTAATTTGAAATCAAAGGATTTTTGAAAAGGAAATTTGGGGAAAACACTTGAAATATCAAATATAGCATAGATCTAGCACAGATCTAAACATATAAATGAAAAAGAACCTCGAATAGGCTAGGGTTTCTGAGAACCCTTGAAACGAGAAAGGTTTGGAAGAAACAAGATCAGATCTAGAGTCGATAAGGTCGGAATCAGGCTCAGGAGGCGACTCTTCAAACTCAAAAACCCAATTCTCTCAAGGGAATAGAGTTACCAAGCAAAACCCTTCTCCACCAATCACCCCTGTCTTTGTGGCGCCTCCACCTGCCACATTGCAAAGATCTTCCAGTGAGCCCCTGTTTCAAGCTCACGACAATTACTACTATCCTCTTGAGCCTATTTTTAAAGCTCCTGAGCCATATTCCTATACTCCTCACCTTGAGTTCCCGGTGGGAACTGACAAGCCGCTTAAGGATCCGGAACATGTTGAGATACTTCAAAAAGTAAAAAGCCTGGAGCAATCCTTCAGGAACATGCAAGGATTGGGTGGCCGAGTCAGTGTGGCCTATAAGGATTTGTGCTTGTTTCCCGATGTCCAGCTGCCAGCCGGGTTCAAGTTACCAAAGTTTGATTTGTATGATGGACATGGTGACCCTGTAGCCCACCTGAGGGGATTCTGCAGCAAAATGAGAGGAGCCGGTAGGAAGGATGAATTACTGATGGCATACTTCAGCCAGAGTCTGAGTGGTTCCACCTTGGAATGGTACACGCACCAGGATCATGCTCGATGGTATACCTAGGATGATTTGGCCCAAGCGTTTGCATGCCACTTCCAGTACAATCTAGAAATCGTCCCGGACCGTCTATCACTGACTAAAATTGAGAAGAAGCCAGGGGAAAGTTTCAGAGAGTACAGTTTCTGGTGGAGAGAACAGGCAGCAAGAGTCGATCCCCCAATGAAAGAAGAGCCAGCCCTCAGGTGTCCCAGTCCAGAGGGAGCTCATGGATCCCAAGGCAAGGCTCACAAGAGGGGGGAGGCAGAACCTAAGTTCTAAGAGCGAGTGCCAGTGCAATAGAGAGGGGTAGGTGGTGCCAAAGTAGGCTAGTGGTCATACCTAACTATAAGGTAGGCTAGCACACCCCTGACTAAGCCTGTTCAGCCAATAAATAAGAGCACAGACCTATTGAAGGTCAAACCATGGTCTGGACAGTGATTAGAACACTGCCAGACCAAGGTCTCAAGCTTAGAATACATATAAAGTGGAATGGGAATTGAAAGAGTTTAGGACTCAGGGAGTCCAGTCCATATACATGAACAACAATGTCAAGTGTTGTCATGTTTTCTAAACCTTAACTTAACATACAAAAGGACTAGTGATAGGGATTCATGTAAGCACAGAGATAAGGAGGTAAGTAAACTTGCACAGAATTACAGCATAGAGACAATAAGACAAATAAAGAAAAGGCTGAAGAATAAACATGTAGTAGAGAGGCAGAAATTAAACAAAGAGAGACATACCAATTGCAGAAAAGTAAGCAGAGAGAAAGCATGATTCTTTCAGTCAAACCACATCTTATGAGTTTGGATAACTCGAATACTTTTAAGAAAATCTGAGTGTATTTGAGAGAAGAAGTAATGACTTGTTCTGTGTGCTAGAACTCCTTTTTTTTTAAAAAGAGAAGAGGTACAGGTATGTATAGTTTTAAAAACGAGTGGAGAATAGGGTAACAAGTAAGGTCGCAACACAAACATGGAAATAATCACAATCAAAATCAATTAACACAAGTATTTCCCTCTAATCAAGGGATTACTGCTCAAACGGATACTAACAGGATTAATTAAGGGATTAAATCAATTTGAGAAAGATTGATTTTTGACCATATTAGGGATAGTAAAAGTATAGAGTAAATATTTAAGTCTAAGTAAAAAGTTTACTTAATTTTGAGAAAGGATTCAGCAAAGCAAAATAATAAAGGTATCAGTTAACCCTTAACAGGCGAGTAAAATTAGAATTTCACAAGGAAAAGTTTTGAAAATCAGTCACGAATCTGAAAATCAATCACAGAAAGGACTCAGTACATAAATGAAGTGCACAAGTAATAGACCTGTAAGGCCAAGCTATGGCGAGAGGAAACAACATACAGTAATAGCACAAAATTAATAGGCACCACGCATATACAGCGTGATAGTCACGTAGGTCAAGTTTCATTGGCTTAGTAATAGAGAAAAGATCAGAAGCACGCAAAAAGTCAAGTGAAAACCTTTCTGAAAACATAGTCGAGTTTGACAGATAGCAAGAACTCATAACAAATTGAATCATATAAAGAAAAGAGATGCTGAAGTTAAAGGAAGCGGTTTGAGCAACCTCAGACAGATGAGTTGCACAAAAAACCTCAGGAACTCGAATAGACCCCAAAGAACTAGGGTTTTCAAAATTAGTCGAGTTTAGAGGCGTTAAACAAGTGAAACAAACAAACAGTTTCAGAATCTCAAATAAACCCCAAAAATTAGGGTTTTCAACACTAATCAGTAAATCAAATGAATACTAACAGATAGACTCAGAAACTCAAACAAATCCCAAGAATTAGGGTTTTCAACACCAATTAAACCTAGAGATGATAAGTCAGCTAAATCGAACAAAACATTAACAAAGAGACTCAGAAACCCTAATTTGAAATCAAAGGATTTTTGAAAAGGAAATTTGGGGAAAACACTTGAAATATCAAATATAGCATAGATCTAGCACAGATCTAAACATATAAACAAAAAAGAACCTCGAATAGGCTAGGGTTTCTGAGAACCCTAGAAACGAGAAAGGTTTGGAAGAAACAAGATCAGATCTGGAGTCGATAAGGTCGGAATCAGGCTCAGGAGGCTAAGACACACCGGAGCAAAGTCGGAGATTGCTGGAAACCTCGAATCGACGAAGGTCTGAGTGAAGGCCCTCGAAGTCTGGCCTCGAACCTTTAGGTATCAAGCACGTGAGAGCAGCAGGGGGTGAGTATAGGTCGTCCATGGCTTAAGCGACCATGAATTCTGGTGGGTTTGGGGTTAAAAGCGGCAGAAATCGATTAGGGTTTCGAGAGAGTTCGAGAGCGTTTAAGAGAAGACGGAGTTAGAGGCGGTGTATCTGAAAGAATAGGGTAGGGTTAAGGGGTCGTTTGAAATTAAAAAGGAAAGAAAAGGTCTTGGACGTTGATCGAAATGATCAACGGCTCAGATTTTAAAAGACCAGGCGGGTTTGGGTAATCGGATAAGGGGTCGGGTCCAAAATAAAATTAGGTCGCTTGATTTGGGGGTTGGGATTGGGTCGAATTGGGGTGCAATATGGGCTAATATTGAAATGAAATAGGGCCAGATTTTAAATAGCCACTTTTCCCCATTTTATTTTATCAAAATAGTAAATAAGTTTTTCCTGAAACAAATCGAAGGTACTAAATTGATAAATGATATACAAGTATTAAATTAAAAATACTGGAAGTAATTTTATAATTGTAAAATGTTATAAATCATAAAATAGGCTATAATTGTAATTACATGCAATTTAGCTTTAAAATTGCCAAATAAATCTGTAAAAAAATGCAAAAATTACCTTAATTATATTTTGGTATAAATGTGAGAATAAAATGAGTTATTCACCAAAAATGATAATTTTGGAAATAATTATTGAATTTTGTGGTATTAAAATAAGCAATAAATTGGTTTAAAAATCATTAAAAATATCAAAACTCTTGGGTGTGCTTATATATACACGTATATGCTATTTTGGAAGTATTTTGGGTATAAAATTACCTAGGGAAAAATTGGGTATCAACAGCTGCTCTTTACCCAAGGAGGATGAAAGAGTTGTCGGGTAAAGATAAGATGGCCAATTTTGACCGGAAGCGACGATTGAAAAGAATTTTGACTGAGCTATGGTCTTTGAGCTACCTATATATCCCTGGTTTTATAGGAATCAGGCCATATGTAGTTCAGGACTCATTGACAGAATGTGCTGATGGAGGTTTGAAAAGAACGGCCACGATGCTTAAGTTGCAAGAGGTATTTGAAATCTAATAGGCTGCGGGAACCGGAGCGGGATCGCTCCTACTAATACGGCTGTTTGATAGCCGGTGTACCTGTAAGTAAGCAATACGAGCATATATCGTGCATAAACTTAAACGTGATGCAAGTTCCCGTTTGACCATGAATGTTGTCTTTGGACGGTTAGGATGACGTCCTCAGACTATGACGTCCCAGGCCATGAAGAGCATAAATAAAGATTCGTAGGCTATGAAATGATGTTCTCGGGATATGCGGATGGTGCCTTCGAACCATGACGCCTTTGAATAAGTTGGCGATCTTTCAGCCCATGAAATGCAAAAGGTGGCGATCTTTCAGCCCATGCAAAAAACGGTGACGTTTCAATTGGTACAGAATTTAAATGAAGTTGGCGATATTGCAGCCGTGCGAGAAAGATAAACAGGTGATATTTCAGCCATGCGAGATACGGATGGAGATAGAGCTTAGTCTCAGAAGGCAGATAATGCAGATGGAGACAGTGCTTAATCTCGAAAGGTAGAAGAGTAGCCTTATGTAGAAATGCAGATGGAGACATTGCTTAGTCTCGAAAGGCAGATGAGTAGCCTTATGCAGGATGCAGATGGAGACATTTCTTAGTCTCGAAAGGCAGAAGAGTAGCCTTATGCAGTATGCAGATGAAGACAGTGCTTAGTCTCGAAAGGCGGAAGAGTAGCCTTATGCAGGATGCAGATGGAGACAGTGCTTATTCTCGAAAGGCAGAAGAGTAGCCTTATGCAGGATGCAGATAAAGACAGAGCTTAGTCTCGAAAGGTAGAAGAGTAGCCTTATGCAGGATGCAGATGGAGATAGAGCTTAGTCTCGAAAGGCAGAAGAGTAGCCTTATGCAATGCAAGAATGTAAAAGGATGAATAGTAGTGATATCTCTTAGCTTATTGCCGATTACGATATCGTGACTGCTGGGGAGGTCATCTGCGGATAGCATTTGTGGGTAAGTGATGATTCTGAGGATTTGCATTATTGGGAAAGTATGCGTACATAAATATACTTAACGATACGGCAAGTCGAGTACCTACATCCAAAGAAAAATCGTAAGTTCTGTAAGGGGGAAAGGTTAGTTCGTCTTCCCCTGGCTCCTGGCGTTGTGTATCAATGGGGGTAGCGTCGCTAAACAACAACAATTCGGCTAACAGTTATGCATGATTTAGTAAATATAACGTAAGTAGAAAATAGTTTTTTTTAGATGAACCAACGACTGTGACGTGGTTCAAGACATTGCGACCTCTCTCGCTTCGGAATTTTGAGGGTCCTCCTCAAAATTCTGCCCCAGTTCACTGGGCTGGCATTTCTAGTTGTGACAAGGATAAAAATCGACTTCGGAATTTTGAAGGCCCTCCTCAAAATTCTCCCCTAGTTCCAATAGCAGGGGGAAAATGGAATTTTTATTAAATTGTGACTGAACCCATAGGTCTGCCTACGTATCCCCTCTTAAACGGGAATCGGGTCAGGCGTAGTTCAAATTACATCATAAAAGGAATCATAAGTGGTTACACATAGTATCATTTCACTGCATCTGAATTGATTGGCTTCAGCCAGACTTCTCCGTCCATCTCTGCAAGAATAAGGGCTCCTCCGGTTAGAACCCGGTGAACCATGTACGGACCTTGCCAGTTGGGAGAAAATTTCCCCTTGGCTTTATATTGATGTGGGAATATTTTCTTCAACACCAGCTGCCCCGGTGTAAACTTCCTTGGCTTAACTCTTTTGTTGAAGGCTCTGGACATTCTGTTCTAAAACAACTGACCAATACAAACTGCATCCATCCTTTTCCCATCTATAAAGGCTAGCTGCTCGTAGCGACTGTCGACGCCCCCTTTTTCCTCACGGAATCGGATTCACAACATTCGGGAAGAAAACTCTTTTCCCACTTTGGGAATTGGTTTTTTTTTAGAGTTTGGAGAGTCGCCACCTAATGATTATAGTGCATTAGGACACTTTTAGAGGAATTAAAGATGCAGACCTGAGTTTGGGTAAGGGCTTGAAATTATCTCGAGGGGAAGGTGTTAGGCACCCCTCAAGATCCACTAGTGTGGTTCCCGGCCATGCTACAATTGTGACTTTAGATGTAAATGTAAATAAATAAGTACAAGAAGCACAAAAGATTAAAAGAAGTGCTAAATTTTAAAGGAGCAATTTTTGTAAAAAACGTGCAAGTAGAGGAAAAGGTCAAGTACTTAGTGCAAATAATCCGAAAGATCATGCGAGAAGCAGAAATTGAAAATGCAATAGCTTTAAAGATTCAGAAAATTTTGTTAAACTAATAAAGAAGGAGAAAGGGGTCCTAGGTTTATACATTACATGGATCATTCGCACAACACTGGTACTCAGTTGTACGCGGAGTGTTATCGTGTAATCATCATCTCCATGTCTACCCTTCCCACCCCGTTAAGGTATTAAAGCGCGGAACGGTATCGTTTACTTATCGCATGCTACTACCCGTCCCAATCCTATCAGTCCCGGGGTATTAGGACTTCTAATCCTAAAGGGGAAGAAAGGGATGGGGGCCTTTGTGGAGTTTAAAGGATAAAATTCTAGCTCGACATTCAAAACAAGTATCAAGTAAAAGGGGAGAACAAACAAGCATACAAGGCTCAAATTAACGCCAAAAGTCAAACACTCATTTAGTTTAGCATGCCTTGACAAATATTGATTTGGTCCTAGATTTAAATTAAGCAGCGAGCGGACTGGTTCAACACATATATTTAAACAGAAAGTATGCATTAGGCAACTCGGATACAGTTGTCAGGGACTGACCCAATTCATTAATTAGCCAACCTTTTGTTTATGAGTTGAAATAAAAACCTAGGCGTAGGATCTGTTAATTTCAGAAAAAGATGCAAAGAGTTACCAGCAGTTTCAGAAAAAATGCAAGTTGATTTTAGAAAAAAAGGAGTTATCAGTTTAAACAAAGAGAAAAGATGCAAATCGATTTTATAAAAGAGTTACCAGTTGTTTCAGAAAAGATGTAGACTGATTAAAAGTTTTACGAGTTTCGGGGAGTGAAGATTGGTTATAGGATAAGGTTTACCAATTTTAGCGGGTTTCAGAAGTAGAAACTTACTAGTTTTAGTAAAGACACGAGTTCCAGCAATCGATACTGCTTAAGAACGAACGATGCTATTAAACACGAGGTTTCCTATAGGCATGCTTTCTATACGTTTACTGATTTTAACACCCTTTCATGACATTAATAGGAGTCTTATACACATGATGTCTATATGCAACTTTGTTATTAAGCCTATAAACGGTTTGCCTAATGACTTTTGTATATGCAGAAATGCAAGAGCCTATAGACATGATCTCTATATGTGTCATTACAGAACATGAATGTTAAATCCTATAGACATGCTTTCAAGGTGATTTTGCGGTAAAGTTAAGCCTTAAATCCTATAGGCATGGTCTCTATGTAATTGAATCGGTATTAAAGACCCTATAGGCAGGATTTCTAGTTTGATAAAAAAAAATCATAACTCATGATTTCTACCCCTTGGATGCAAGAAAAGTAAAGACCCCTCCCACACCTTTTTACTATACTCCCCGAGTTTCATACAAAATTATTACAACCCAATGAATCAAACTGGAAATTAAAAGATATATTAAAAGCTAACAGCTAGATCCGAGCAGCCTAATTCAACCTTAATGTCTAATAACATGTGATTGAGCCACTTCCGGGATCCAGATTTCCGAAGCCTTCACTTTATCCAAGGTGTTTCAAAGTTCTAAGGAATCTCAGGGATTCCAGTAATTGATTACACCCAGGATACTATCATATTTAGAATAGTGCAGTGTGGAAGAGCCAGCTCTCATGCATCCAAGTTCCGAGGGATCCCAGGGGTCCCAAAGCATGGCTTGCAAGAGAGGGACATAACTTATAGCTAAGAGTAAGTGCAAAGTGAAAGGGGAATTGGGGAGCCATGACAGGTGGTGGTCATACCTAGCCATAAAGTAGGCTGGCACACCCCTGACCACTTGTTTGGTTGAACAAGTTAGGAGCAGACCTTTTGAAGGTCAGACCAAAGTCTAGATAGTGATTAGGACACTATCAGACCCTAGTCCAGGGCTCAGACACATAAAAGGGGAAAAGGGAATGGGCATTGATTGAGTTTGGGATTCAAAGAATCCAGTTCAGGATCATAGACTGCAAATTGCAGTACTGTTATGTCCTGAACCATAACTCACATACAAATGGTAAAGGGTAAGGGGATTCATAAAGTATCAAATTCCTGACAAACAACTGATTGCATACATAATTTAAATACTGAACTATAAAGGAAAGGGGAAACATGCGACAATATGCTTGAAACAAATGGGCAGAATTAAACACATTGTTGTTGAGGCATGTAAACTAATTGAGACATACCAGTAGAGTGCAGAAGAAAGTAAACAAAGTCTACAAGAGTGCAAGTATCAGAAAGAGAGAGTTTAAGTGAGAGTGAATTGTGAACTCAGATTTGTATTCTGTGTTCGTGTGTGTTCAAAGAGAAGGGAGGAGAGTATTTATAGTGTGAAAGTTGTGAGAAATAAGGTAAGAAAATAATCAATGTATGATTTTCAATCAACCATATAAGACTCCCTTTAATTAAGGGATTCAAATTCAAACGGGTAGTACAATTAAGGGAAGGAATTTTGAAAGAATATTTTCCTAGCATTATAATAAAGGGTAAGTACATAAAGGCTATTTGAGGAAACAAACCAATAGTACACGGTTTGAAAAAAAAAGGAAAGGGAATCGATCAGTAAAACCAAAATTACATGCTTGCTCGAATGAATCAGGTTGAGAAAAAGGGTAAAGAAAGGTTCACTTATGGAAAATCAAGAACAATCAAGTAAACACCATCAAAGGGATTCAGAATCAATTAGTAGTTGGCAAAAAATCTTTTGAAAGACGAGTGTCATATATAAAGTACACAAACATGTGAATCAAGAAGAGACTGTCGAGCTATGTAAAAGAGAGAGGAGTTTAGAATCATAAAACTCAGGATTATAAGCAAAGAGATACAAATTCAATTTGCAGACTCATAGTAAATCTAAGAGTCTAGGGTCCCAAAGTGGAGCCTTAACTCGAACCCAAGGAATTAAAATCATCAAAGGAAACCCCCAAATCCCAGGGTTTCAAAACATGGAAGTGAGAAAGCACGCCATTTGCTTCAGAGTCTCAACAAGACAGATATGATAGCATATTAAATGACAAAGGAAGAAGAATCATAAAGAACACATTTTGAGAAAACTCAGAACCTAAACAAATTCAGAAGAAGGAGATAATACAAACGTGAACACAAGTAGGTGAAGCATGTAAAAATATGAACAGAGTCCAGTAAACAAAATTGAATAACTTAACAGTAAACACACATAGTAAAAGAGTAGAGAAAACATGGCGAAGTTTAACAGAAATAACATGCATAGTAGAAAAGAAAAGGTAGAAGACAATACATGCGTAATAAAGAAATCATACGAGCAGGATATAAGCAAACACACATAAAGTGAAGAAGGATAAACATCAGAAAGATTTTTTCTCAAAAATCCTTTCAGAAACCCTAAAATTGAAGAGAAACGATTTTGAAAAGAAGCTTTTGGGGAAAACACCTTAGATGGCAAGAAAAGCTTAGATAACGTATAGATCTAGACAATAACGATGAAAGAACCTTGAATAGGCTAGGGTTTTGATAACCCTAAAGGACAAGAAAGGCTTGGAAGTCATGAGATTAGATCTGAGTTGATAAGGTCGGAGCCAGGCCCAAGAGGCTAAGACATGTCGGAGCAGGGCCGAAAACCTCAAATCGGTGAAGGTCTGAGTGAAGACCTCTGAAGTATGGCCTCGATCCTTCGAGTATCAGGCATGTAGAAGCAATAGGAGGTGAATATAGGGTTTCAAGATCAAGAAAGGCTTGGAAGTCACGAGATTAGTTTTGGGGTGAGGATGACGAGAAGCTGCTAGGGTTAGGGGAAAGGTTGAGAGAGAGATGAGAGGATCCAAAGGCGGCTACCAGAGGGAAATGGGGGGATTAGGGTTGGGTTAGGCGAATTAAAAAAGGAAAGAAGAGATCATGACCGTTGATCAGATTGATCAACGGTCTGCATTAAAAGAGCCTTGGGTCGGGTAGGATGAACGTGTCATTGGGTTGGGTTAGATGGGATTGGGCTGGTTCTATTTTAAGCTTGAAATTGGGCCAACTTCAGGCTAAGAAAAAACTGAAATGTAAATGGGGATACAATTGAAATGAATTGGGGCTATGTTTTAAATAGCCATTTTTTCCTTTAATTTAAAAAAATAGTAAAATGATTATAAAATTAAATTAAAAGTACTGAGTCAGTAAATAACATATAAATATTAATTTAACAGTATCGAAACCAATTTTACAATTATAAAAATGCTGTTAATCTTAGGATAGGTTAAACTTGCAATTATATACAATTTAACTTTAGAACTACCAAATAAATTTATAAAATATACAAAAATCACTTTAATTATATTCTGGTGCAAATATGAGAATGAAAATAAATTATTCACCAAACACGATAGTTTGGGAATAATTATTAAATTTTCTACTATTAAAATAGGCAAAAAATTGGTTTTAAAATCTTAAAAAATAAGGAAAAATACCAAAACTTCTTGGGCATGCTTATATATGCATGTATATGTTATTTTGAAAGTATTTTGGGTATATAAAATACTCAAGAAAAAATTGGGTATCAACAGCTGCCCCTCTTTATCCGGGAAGGATGAAAGAGTTGTCGGGTAAAGATGTGATGGCCAATTTTGACCGGAAGCGGCGATTTGAAAAGAATCTGACCGAGCTCTGCTCTCTGAGCTGCCTACATATCCCTGGTTTTACAGAAATCAGGTCGTATGTAGTTCAAGAACCATTGGCGGAACGTGCCGATGGAGATTTGAAAGGACGGACACGACGCTTGGGGGGAAGCAAGAGGTATCTTGAAGTTGATCGGCTGCGAGAACCGGAATAGGGCCGCTCCCGCTTAGATGGCCGTTGCTAGCCAGTATACCTACAAGTGAGCAATATAGACGTATATCGTGCATAAACTTAAACGTGATGCAAGTTCCTGTTAGACCATGAATGCTGTCCTCAGACGGTTAGGATGACATCCTCAGACCATGATGTCCTGGGCTATGAAGCGCAAAATTAAAGGATTCACAGGCTATTAAATGACGTTCTCGGGCCATGATAATTTTGCCTCCGAACCATGATGCCTTTGAATAATGATGTGCAAGATATAAAGTGGGATCCTCGGGCCATGGCATGGTGTTCTCGGGCTATGAAGATGATGCCTCCGAATGATGACGTCTTTGGACAGTTTGGCAATATTTCAGCCCATGAAATGCAAGATTTGGCGGTATTTCATCCGATACAAAAATGTAAATGGCGATATTTCAGCCGACAAGAATTTAAATACGGTTTGGCGATATTTCAGCCGGTGCAAAAAAATGTAAATGGTGATATTTCAGCGGACAAAGAATTTAGATAGTAGTTTGGCGATATTTCAGCCCGTGCACAAAATGTAAATGGCAATATTTCAGCCGACATAACTCTAAATACGATTTGGCGATATTTCAGCCAGCATAACTTTAAATAAAGCAAGCGATGTTTTAGTCGATGTAAAAAGTAAAATGGCGATATTTCAGCCGATAGAGTATTTAAATAAAGTTTGGCGATGTTTCAGCTGATGCGAAAATGTAAATGGCGATGTTTCAGCCGATTGCAAGACGTAAATGAAAGTGGCGATATTTCAGCCATGCAAGTGGAGGTAGAGCTTAGCCTCAGAAGGCAGAAAGGTAGCCTTATGCAATGCAGGAAATGCAGGAGGGAATAAAAGATTCTTAGCTAATTGCTGGTAACTGATTGTGATATTGTGGCTGTTGGGGGATATTGCGTGCGGATAGCAAATGTGAATAGGCACGGCGGTTCAAAGCGAACGTGCAATATATTTGTGACTCGGGTGCCTGCATCCAAAGAAAATCGTGAGTTTTGTAAAGGGGAAAGTTTAGTTCGTTTTCCCGTGGCTTCCGGCGTTGCATGTCATTGGGGTAGCGTTGCTAAACAGGAACTATCATAGTTATGCATGATTTAACAAATATAACGTAAGTAAAGAATAGTTTTGTTTAGATGAACCAACGATTGCAACGCGGTTCAAAGCATTGTAACCTCTCTAGATCCGGAATATTGAGGGTCCCCCTCAAAATTCTGCCCCAGTTTACTGGGCTGGCACTTCTGACGGCTGCGGAGAACGAATGCAAAATCAACTTCGGAATTTTGAGGATCCTCCTTAAAATTCTGCCCCAGTTTACTGAGGTGACATCCTTGGCAATGAGCGGCTGAAGACCATCTTCGGAATTTTAAGGGTCCTCCTCAAAATTTTGCCCAGTTCCAATAATAGGGAAAATGGAATTTTTTATTAAATTGTGACCGAACCTATAGGGTTGCCTACGT
This sequence comes from Nicotiana glauca, assembly GCA_026770625.1. Taxonomy (NCBI): domain Eukaryota; kingdom Viridiplantae; phylum Streptophyta; class Magnoliopsida; order Solanales; family Solanaceae; genus Nicotiana; species Nicotiana glauca. Next base: position 32,788 of record MU665782.1, read on the forward strand.
ATCCCTTCTTAAATGGGAATCAGGTCAGGCGTAGTTCAAATTACATCATAAAGAAATCATAGGTGATTAAACATAATATCATTTCACTGCGTCAGAGTTGATTAGCTTTGGCCAGACTTCCCCGTCCATTTCTGCAAGAATAAGGGCTCCTCCAGTTAGAACCCGGTGAACCATGTACGAACCTTGCTAGTTGGAAGAGAATTTCCCCTTGTCTTCATCTTGATGTGGGAATATCTTCTTCAACACCAGCTGCCCCGGTGTAAACTTTCTTGGCTTGACTCTTTTGTTGAAGTCTATGGACATTCTGTTCTGATACAACTGACTATGGCAAACTGCATTCATCCTTTTTCCATCTATAAGGGCTAACTGCTCGTAGCGACCTCTTACCTATTCTGCGTCGTCCAACTGTGCTTCTTGTATGATCCTCAAGGAAGGAATTTTTACCTCGGCGGGAATGACCGCCTCTGTACCATAAACTAGCATGTAGGGAGTTGTTGCGGTTGATGTGCGGACCGTGGTGCGGTATCCCATCAAGGCAAATGCTAACTTCTCATGCCATTGTTTGTGACTTTCAACCATCTTCCTTAGTATCTTCTTGATATTCTTGTTGGCCGCCTCTACAGCTCCATTCATCTAAGGCATGTAGGCTGTAGAGTTCTTGTGTTTGATCTTGAATGTATCACACATTTCTTTCATCAAGTCGCTATTGAGATTGGAACCATTGTCAGTTATGATGGATTCTGGCACCCCGAATCGCCAAACAATACGATCACGGATGAAATCTGCCACAACTTTCTTAGTCACTGCTTTGTAAGATGCTGCCTTAACCCATTTAGTAAACTAATCGATTGCCACCAGGATAAATCTGTGCCTATTTGATGCGGAAGGCTCAATAGGTCCGATGACATCCATTCCCCAGGCGGCGAATGGACATGGTGAGCTTGTTGCAGTAAGCTCGTTTGGAGGCACCTTTATCATATCTGCAAGTATTTGACAGCGATGGCACTTGCGAACGTACTGGATACAGTCTGTTTCCATAGCCATCCAGAAATACCCTGCCCGGAGTATCTTTTTTGCTAAGACAAAACCATTCATGTGCGGCTCGCAGGTCCCTGCGTGCACTTCATCCAATAGTCCGGTTGCTTCTTTTGCTTCGACACACCTTAATAGATCCAAATTGGGAGTCCTCCTATACAGGATTCCCCCACTGTGAAAGAAGTTGCTGGATAATCTTTGAAGTGTGCATTTCTGAGTAGTGTTGGCAAGTTTTAGATATTCCCTTGTGGTCAAGCACCTTCTGATGTCGTGGAACCATGGTTTTTCGTCTGCTTCTTCCTCAACCTGAGCACAATAAGCTGGCTGATCATAAATCCTTACTGGAATGGGATCAATTAAATTCGTATCTAGATGCTGGATCTTGGATGATAAAGTGGCTAATGCGTCAGCGAACTCGTTCTGAACCTTGGGGATATGCTGAAATTCCATCTTTATGAATATTTTCCTTAACTCCTGTATGTGATGAAAATAGGGAAGTATCTTAGAGTTTTTGGTTGCCCATTCTTCTCGAACTTGATGTATGAGCAGGTCTGAGTCCCCGATCACTAACAACTCTTGAATGTTCATGTCAATGGCCATCTTGAGTCCCAGGATGCAAGCTTCGTATTCAGCCATGTTGTTTGTGCAAGGGAACCTGAGCTTGGCGGATACCAGGTAATGCTGGCCGGTTTTTGATACTAGGACTGGCCCTATGCCAACTCCTTTGAAATTTATGGCTCCGTCAAAAAAAAACCTCCAACCATTGTAGTATTCTGCAATATCTTCTCCTATAAAGGATACTTCTTCGTCAGGAAAATACATTTTTAGTGGTTCGTATTCTCCTTCAATGGGATTCTTGGCAAGGTGATCTGCTATGGCTTGACCCTTGACTGCTTTCTGAATCACATAAACAATGACGAACTCACTCAACAAGATTTGCCACTTGGCGAGCTTGCCAGTGGGCATGGGCTTCTGCAAAATATACTTCAGCGGGTCCATCCTGGATATGAGATAAGTATTGCGGGCACAAAAATAATGCCTTAATTTCTGTGCTACCTAAGTCAGAGCACAACAGGTGGGGTGAAATTCTTGTTGAGATAATAGATAACTTTCTCCTTTCTCCCCTTTTTATCATGTTGTCCCAGAACACAACCGAATGCTCCATCCATTACCGCAAGGTAAAGAAATAGAGGTCTTCCTGGCTCAGGAGGAACCAAGACTGGCGGCATTGACCGGTATTCCTTGATTCTATCAAAGGCTTTCTGACAATTGTCGGTCTATCTAGTAGCAGCGTCTTTCTTTAGCATTTTAAAGATGGGTTCACAAATGACTGTGGACTGAGCTATGAACCGGCTGATATAGTTGAGTCTCCCAACAAAACTCATCACGTCCTTCTTGTTCTTTGGCGGTGGCAATTCTTGAATGGCTTTGACCTTTCATGGGTCCAATTCTATCCCTCGACGGCTCACGATGAAACCCAGTAGTTTTTCGGCAGGAACCCCGAATGCACACTTGGCGGGGTTTAGTTTCAAGTTATACCTTCTCAGTCTGTTGAAGAACTTTCTCAGGTCTTCCATATGATCAATGGCTTTCTTAGATTTGATGATGACATCGTCCACATATACCTCGATCTCCTTATGTATCATGTCGTGAAAGATAGTAGTCATGGCTCTCATATAGGTGGCGCCAGAATTCTTCAACCTAAATGGCATCATTTTGCAACAATGCATCCCCCACGGCGTGATGAAAGCCATTTTCATTGCATCTTCCTCATCCATCCATATCTGATGATACCCAGCGAAACAATCAACAAAAGACTGCAACTCATGCTTGGCACAGTTGTTGATAAGAATGTGTATGTTTGGCAAGGGGAAGTCATCTTTGGGACTGGCCCGATTGAGATCCCGCTAGTCGACATAGATTCTAAACTTCCCGTCCTTCTTTGGTACCGGCACGATGTTGGCTAACCATGTCGGATACTCTACCACCTTGAGAACCTTAGCTTTGACTTGCTTAGTAACCTCTTCTTTGATTTTCAAACTCATGTCGGGCTTGAATTTCCTGAGCTTCTGCTTTACCGGCGGACAGGCTGGATATACTGGTAGTTTGTGAGCTACAATGGCCATGCAGAGACCAGTCATATCATCATACAACCAGGCGAATATGTCCTCATATTCTTTTAAAAATTCTGTATACTTTTCCTTTTCTGATGGCGACAAGTGAACACTGATGCGAGTTTCTTTGACGTTCTCTGCATCTCCCAAATTAATGACCTCAGTTTCTTCCAGGTTGGACTTAGGTCTATTCTCAAAATTCTCAACCTCTTTGACGACCTCTTCAGGTATTTCATCTTCTTCCGAGTCTATGTCCTTTTGTTGCGTTGTTTCGTTGCAAATCACAATCGTTGGTTCATTGTCAAGATAAGTAATAGTAATGCTGTATAAAATAGAGTAAATGATAGAGAAAATAATAAGTGAGACATATATGATAAACAGAAATGCTTCGATTAAATTCAAAATTGTTTGAAACATCGGAGCTCTTTTCGAAATTAAAGACAATGCGGAAAGAAAATCAACTAGTAAAGTAAACTAAAAATGTGATGCATGCTGCTTTTGTTTGGCCTTGCTACCCCGAAGCCCTCTGGGCTCTGACGGTCCTAGTTGACCAGTTGCTGAGGTGGTCTCCCCTTCTTACGGCCTGTATGGAAGGGCATTCCTCCCCTTCCTCCTCAAAAAGAACACATCAGTCCATGTCATCATCCTCCAGGAACAAATTCTTTACGGCTGCCAATGTTTCATCTTCTTCTGAACCATATATAGTATCTGCTGACTGGAAGGTCTTCTCCAGGATAGGTATCAGAAACTCTAATGGATAGTAGGGGCCGCACCATGGTGGCGACCAGTTCTGGAATTCTTCCCAAGTATAGTCGTACCCTAAGCAAAAGGTAATGCCATACTTCTTCAGTTTGATGGGTTTAGTGATCCCCTGGAGATTCTTACCGAGTCCCTTTCCAGGCTCGTACGCATACCAATTCAGGATACTTACGATTTTATTGTCCCACCATTTATCTTTGTCTACAGTGTTGACCCTTTTGATGCGATGGTATGTCTCTCCGCCCATTCTCCTTCTTCCCCCGATCATTGGGATGGTCTGGAAACTATATATGGGGTTACTACTATCGCCATGACTGATCACTTCTTGGTGATTCCATTCAAACTTTACGGCTTGATGCAGGGTCGATGCTACGGCTCCAGCAGCGTAGATCCAGGGACGTCCTAACATCAAGTTGTAGGATGTCGGGACATCTATCACTTGGAAGTCGACGTCGAACCATGTTGGCCCCATTTTCAAGCACAGGCTGATTTCTCCAATAGTAGATCTTTGGGATCCATCGAAGGCTTTGACATTGAAAGCCCCATCTTTGATCTCGTGTAGGACTTTCCCCAGTTCTAAGAGTTACAAGCGGACAAATGTTGAGGCTCGGTCCCCCATCGATCAGAACCCTGGTGATGAAATAATCTTCACACTGCATGGTGATGTGCAGTGCCTTGTTGTGGCCCAAACCTTCTGGCGGCAATTCGTCTTCATAGAAGGTTATTTTATGGCTCTCCAGCACTTGCCCCACCATATTATCCATCTCACCACCGGTTATATTGCTGGGCACATAGGCTTCGCTCAGTATCTTCATTAAGGCATTCTTGTGAGCGTCTGAACTCTGCAGAAGAGCCAGGATAGATATTTGTACTGGTGTTTTGTTTAGCTATTCAGCGACTGAGTACTCCTTAGCCTATATTTTCCTCCAAAGATCGTCGGGTCCTATCTCAATGGGACATCCCGGGGCTTTCTTACCGAATTCGGCTAGGTGCTCTGGGGTGTAGACCCTTCCTGTTCTAGTCATTCCTTGTGCGGCAATCGTTTCTCCTGTCATTGTCTTTCCTTTCCTCCTAGCTTCGGCAGTGTAATCCCATGGTATGACATTTGAGTGGAATGGTGTTATGTTAGTCATTGCCACTAGAATATGCACCCTTGGTGGTAGCACAGCAACTTCAAAGGGTGTAGGTGCCTTTGGAACCACAAATTCAACTTTGATTGGCCCGGACGCCTTCGCAGAAGGAGGTGCTTCAAATTTAAGAGGTATAGACATATTTACTTCATCATCCATGGAGGCCTAATTCTACACAACAATTGGGTTAAGGATAACCGCCGGCTTCTTTGGTTCATCCCCTTCAGCAATCAAACCTATTAACCCTTTGGGATCCCAATCATCCTCGATCTCGATCATATGAATGTCTCCAACTTTGTGGTCAGGCAGGGGGTTGTTACGAACATTAGGAGCGGGCTCCTTTGCTACAATGACCTTATTGTCGATCAGGGTCTGAATCTTATCTTTCAATGAACGACACTCGTCAAGGGTGTGTCCCTTCATGCCGGAGTGATACGCACAGGTCTTGTTGGGATTGACCCACTAGGAGGGATTTTTTGGAGCTTTGGCTAGGATAGGAGTGATGTAACCAGTTGCTTTAAGTCTTTCATATAACTGGTCAATTGGTTCTACGATGGCTTTGTATTGTCTGGGAAGTTTATGGTCAAAATTTGGTCTGGGTCTCGGAAAATCTAGACGGGTGGGTGGTGATTGATAAGCTTGGTAAACAGGTGCTGGTTGAGAGTATCTGGGTGAGGTGGGTTGATATGTGAGAGATGGAGAGGACTGGTAAACGGGAGGTGGATAGGAGGGTGCGGGTGCTTGGTAATTTGGGATAGGCTGATATGTAAGTGGAGGTGATGTGTAAGTGTGGTATTTTGGTGGTGATTTGGCTCCCTGTGCGACTATCACGGAACTTACATCTTTATTCTTGGACGTGCCACCAGTTTGTAAAGCCTTATTGGTGGCTTGCAATGCTTCAAGATTTGTAACCATACCATTCTTGATGCCCTCTTCGATTCTTCTCTGAGTTTGATGATATCAGAGAACTTTTGACCGTCGATCAACATCAACCTCTCATAATATTGGGGATCCTGAGCGTGGATGAAGAATCTATTCATTTGCTCTTCTTCTAGGGCCGGCCTGACCTTTGTAGCTTTTGACCTCAAACGAATAGCATACTCGTGGAATGTTTCGGTGGGTTTCTTCTTCAAATTTTGTATGTAGAATACATCTGGTGCGTTCTGTGTATTAAACTAGAATCTATCCATGAAGTCCGATGCCATACCTACCCAACTCGTCCATTTCTTGGGGTCTTGACTGATGTACCAGGATAGTGCATCTCCCTTTAAGCTCCTCACTATCACACCTCCTTTTTCTGAAAGCTTTTACTACACCTCGGGGAAGGGTATAATAAAAAAGAAGTTTTTCCAATTAAAGGACAATCGAAACGGGATTTATTTTATTTAAGATTCAGAGTCGCCACTTGGGAGATTTATGGTTTCCCAAGTCACCAATTTGAATCCCGAATCGAGGAAAGGGTTTGACTCTGTTTAACAGTCGCGAACCAGAAATCCGGGTAAGGAATTCTGTTAACCCGGGAGAAGGTGTTAGGCATTCCCGAGTTTCGTGGTTCTAGCACGGTCGCTCAACTGCTATATTTGGCTAAATTTTGATTTTAATACATATTAAACTTACAGTGCAATTTTAAAGCTATTTACCGCTTTTTATCAATTATTTTTATTTAAGAAAGTGAATGTCGTTTAAGAATATATTTTCGGATAACGTCACATGAAATACACCCGGATCCTCGACACATTCTTATTCAACGTTTTTGGATTTGGATTTGGGTCGCATGAAATGCACACCCGTATTTAGGAAGGTAAAATTATTTAAAGCGCGTCTAAAGCGACTAACGTATTATTTACTTTGTGGAGAACCGTGAAATTCGCTAAACAGCACGCCCCGAATTCTAAGTATTAAGTAGTTGATGAGGGCCCCGCAATTTATGGGTTTTGTTTAGCGAGGCTCATCTCATTTTTATTAGAAGGACAACCTAAAGCAAACTAAATTTTCTATTTATTATTTGTCTCTAAAGGCCAATTAACTTACAATTATAAATTCGGGCCTTGAATTCAAGTCCGAATTCAAACAAAAGGGAAGACCCTTTTAGCTTTAACCCGCTACCTAATTCAAACCCAAATTTACATTTGCAAGTTAATTTCCCATATTCCTAATGTAATTTTAAAGGGGGGGTTTGATTTCTAGCATTTTTGGGCCTAAAAGTTGGCCCGAACAGAAATCAAATCGGTCACATGAGCTGGGCATCCTGTGTCCATGAAGAAGCCAAGTTTTGGGCTCAAAAATGGGCCCAATTCATAATGAAGCAAGGCAATTATGTAAGCATTCAGTGGTATACGTTGGGTCTGTTTTGAGAGTCCAAATATTACGAACCAAATTAAACTAATGCTCATACTTACATGTGAATTAGTGATCAATTTATGAATTAACACTTAGTCTAGGATTGTGATAGGCCTTCAGGAATAGGACATATATTCAATTAGATTCAGGAATGCCTATTGGGCTAAACATTGGGCGTGCTTGTGTCAAATAGCATAGAACTCAAAACTACTTCAATATAGGAATGAAAATCGAGTCTGTTTCAAACAAAATCTATATTATACTGGTGGTCTATCCTAAAATTGATTCATGCTTTTATCATTAATGCAGGAATTACTAATTTTATCGGAATTTCTACATGGATCATATGAATAAGCCTGAAACTAACAAATTGCTGAACATTTGAATGGATAGACAAATAATGAAATCCTGCTACAATATAAGACCTGATTATTACAATAAGAGAAATTCCAACTACAATGACTAATTAATGAAATGAGGTTCAGTTACAAAGGCTAATATGATTGTCTATTTTAGTT
>MU665788.1:0-22951 GCA_026770625.1 Nicotiana glauca
ACCCACCCAGCTAGGGGGGAGGTCAATCAGCTAGGGGTCATCCTAGGGGGGAGGTCGATCAGGTGGAGGTCAAGCCCGTTTCTATGCACTTCCAGCTAGACCCGATGCTATTGCTTTTGATGCTGTTATTACAAGAATTTTCTCAGTCTGCCACAGAGATGCCTCTGTATTATTTGATTCCGATTCCACTTATTCTTATGTGTCATCATACTTATTTGGATACGCCACGTGAGTCTCTTATTTCACATGTTCATGTATCTACTCTGGTGGGCGATACTGTTGTTATGACCGTGTGTCCCGATCGTGTGTGGTGACTATTGGGGGTCTAGAGACCCAAGTGGATCTGTTGTTGTTATGTATGGTAAACTTTGATGTTACGTTGGTCATGGATTGGTTATCTGTGTGTCGTGCTATTCTGGACTGTCATGCTAAGGCAATCACATTGGTCATGTCGGGTGTTCTATGGATTGAGTGGCAAGGTTTGACTGATTATGTTCCCAATAGGGTAATTTCATTCTTGAAGGCCCAACGTATGGTTGGGAAGGGTTGTCTTTCGTATCTAGCCTTTGTGAGGGATGTCGGTGTAAAGACTCCCAGTATTTATTATGTTCTAGTTGTGAGGGATTTTCCCGATGTGATTCCTGCAGACCTGGAATCTCTCTTTCGCCTCTCCTCCCTGTCTCAATTCTGATTGATTAGCTTCTTCCTTCGCGCAAGCTACAGTCTAACGACCCCCTTGTTGTTTTGCATTTTGTGATCTTCCGCTTCAGTCTGTATTTTTTGGATAGCCGGGACCACAAGCAAGCGCGAGAGAAGCGGAGCACGAAGCTACCGCTTCCCCCGATCGACTAAAATACAACAGTCGCGACCTACTTTGATTCAAAAGAAAGCGGGCATGCCACCGGACATGGATATTGATTTTAGTATTGATCTGGTTCCGGGCACTCAGCACATTTCTATTCCACCGTATCGTATGCCACCAGTGGAGTTGAAGGAGTTAAAAAAGCAGCTTCAGGAACTCCTTGATAAGGGGTTCATTTGGCCTAGTGCGTCACCTTAGGGTGAGCTGGTTCTATTTGTGAAAAAGAAGGATGGCACCATGAGGATGTGCATTGATTATAGGCAGATGAAAAAAGTAACAGTTAAGAACAAGTATCCTTTGCCTTACATTGATGATTTATTTGACCAACTTCAGGGAGCGAGCGTGTTCTCCAAGATTGATCTCCGTTCAGGTTATCACCAGTTGAAGATCAGGGACTCATATATTCTTAAGACAGCTTTCAGGACCCGATATGGTCATTATGAGTTCTTAGTGATGTCTTTTGGGCTGACCAATACCCCAGCAGCATTCATGCATTTAATGAACAGTTTGTTCCAACCTTATCTCGACTCGTTTGTCATAGTATTTATTGATGATATTCTGGTATACTTGCGTAGTCAAGAGGAACACGCGAATTATTTGAGAGTTGTGTTGCAGAGATTGAGGAGGGGAAGCTTTATGCAAAGTTCTCCAAGTGTGAGTTTGGCCCATTTCAATGTCTTTCTTGGGGCACGTGGTGTCCAGTGAGGGTATTTAGGTTGATTCGAAGAAGATAGAGCCAGTTCAGATTTGGCCCAGACCGTCCTCAACCACAGAGATTCGCAGCTTTCTTGGTTTGGCGGGTTATTACCGCCGGTTTGTGCAGGGATTCTCATCTATCGCATCGCCCTTGACCAAGTTGACTCAGAAGGGTGCTTCATTTGTATGGTCGGATGAGTGTGAGGAGAGCTTTCAGAAGCTCAATACATCCTCGACCACAGCTTCAGTGTTAGTTTTATCGTCAGCTTCAGGTTCATATACCGTATATTATGATGCTTTGAGAGTTGGTATTGGGTGTGTGTTGATGCAGGAGGGTAGAGTTATTGCTTATGCTTCTCGTCGGCTGAATCCCTATGAGAAGAACTACTATGTTCATGATTTGGAGTTGGCTACCATTGTTCACGCGTTGAAGATCTGGAGGCATTATCTGTATGGTGTGTCTTGTGAGGTGTTTACCGATCATCGTAGCCTCCAACACTTGTTCAAGCAGAAGGATCTCAATTTAAGGCAGTGGAGATTGTTGGAGTTGCTAAAGGATTATGATATTACTATTTTGTACCATCTGGGGAAGGCCAATGTGGTGGCCGGTGCTTTGAGCCGGAAGGCGGTGAGTATGGGGAGTTTGGCATATATTCCAGTTGGGGAGAGACCTTTTGCAGTTGATGTTCAGGCCTTGTCCAATCGGTACGTGAGGTTAGATATTTCGAAGCCTAGTCGGGTATTGGCTTGTGTGATTTCTCGGTCTTCCTTATATGATCGCATCAGAGAGCACCAGTATGATGATCTCCATTTGCTTGTCCTTAAGGACATAGTACACGATGATGCCATAGATGTGACTATTGGTGATGATGGGGTGTTGAGAATGCAGGACCGAATATGTATGCTCAATGTAGATGGGCTTCGGGAGTTGATTCTGGAGAAGGCCCATAGCTCACAGTATTCCATTCATCCGGGTGGCGCGAAGATATATCAGGATCTGAGACAACATTATTGGTGGAGGAGAATGAAGAAGGACATTGTAGGATTTGTAGCTCGGTGTCTCAATTGTTAGCAGGTGAAATATGAGCATTAAAGATCGGGTGGCTTGTTTCAGCAGATGGATATTCTAGAGTCGAAGTGGGAGCGAATCACCGTGGACTTTGTAGTTGGTCTCCCACGGACTTTGAGGAAGTTCGATGCTATTTGGGTGATTGTGGATTGGCTGACCAAGTCCGCGCACTTTATTCCTGTGTATACTACCTATTCGTTAGAGCGGTTGGCAGAGATCTATATCCGGGAGATTGTTCGTTTGCATGGTGTCCCAGTTTCTATCATTTCAGATAGGGGCACTCAGTTTACTTCACAGTTTTGGAGGTCTATGCAGCGAGCGTTGGGTACTCAGGTTGAGTTGAGCACAGCTTTTCACCCTTAGAAGGACGGACAGTCCGTGCGCACTATTTAGATATTAGAGGACATGTTGCGTGCTTGTGTTATTGATTTTGGAGGGTCATGGGATCAGTTTCTACCACTTTTAGAGTTTTCTTATAACAACAGCTACCAGTCGAGTATTCAGATGGCTCCGTATAAGGCTTTGTACGGGAGGCGGTGTAGATATCTAGTTGGTTGGTTTGAGCCGAGTGAGGCTAGGCTATTGGGGACAGACTTGGTGCATGATGCTTTAGAAAAGGTGAAGGTAATTCAGGAGAGGCTTTGTACAATGCAGTCAAGACAAAAGAGTTATGCTGATAGGAAGATTCGGGATGTGTCCAACATGGTTGGTGAGAAGGTTCTGTTGAAGGTTTCACCCATGAAGGGTGTTATGAGATTTGGAAAGAAGGGTAAATTGAGTCCTCGGTTCATTGGGCCTTTTGAGGTGCTTTGAAGGATTGGGGAGGTGTCTTATGAGCTTGCTTTGCCACCCAGCTTGTAGAGTGTGCAACCGAAATTTCACGTTTCTACCCTCAGAAGTATATTGGGGATCCGTCTCATGTGTTGGATTTCGAAACGGTTCATTTAGATGGATTTGATTTATGATGTGGACCCAATAGCTATTTTGGAGCGCCAGATTCAAAAGTTGAGGTCAAAGGATGTAGCTTCAGTGAAAGTGCAGTGGAGAGATCGGCCCGTGGAGGAGGCTACCTAGGAGATCGAGCGAGAGATGCAAAGCACATATCTTCACCTGTTTGAGGCTTCAGTTATGTTTCTAGACTCGTTTGAGGACGGACGTTTGTTTAAGAGGGGGGTGATGTAACAACTCGGATGGTCGTTTCATGAGTTACCGCTCCGTTTTCCCCATTCCTATTTCGTATTGCTTTGATTATCAGTTCTATGTGTGATCGGGTTGGTTGGCTCTGGTTCGGAAAGGTTTTGGTAAGGATTTGAGACACATAGTCTTTTATTAGTAAGCTTAAGTTGGAAAAGTAAACCGGATGTTGAATTATGTGTTAGAGGGCTCGGATGTGAATTCTGATAGTTCGGATAGCTTCGGGGGATTATTTGAGACGTAAGAGCGTGATCGGAATATGTTTTGCATATCCGAAATAGATTTAGGCTTGAATTAGCGAAAATGGTATTTTGGCATTTTCCGGTTGATAGGTGAGATTTTGATATAGGGGTCAGAATGGAATTTCGGGAGTTGCAGTAGCTCCGTTGTGTCATTTATGTGTGTGCAAAATTTTAGGTTATTCGGACGTGGTTTGGTAGACTTTTTTATCAAAAGCGTAACTCTGAAGATTGTGGAAACCTTGGGCTTAAATCTGATGTGTTTTGGTTGATTCGATGTTGTTTGAGGTGTTTTGAAGATTGGTATAAGTTTGGATGGTAGTATGTGACTTGTGTGTGCTATTGGTTGAGGTCCCGGGGGCCTCGGGTTGATTTTGGATGGTTGGCGGAAGGTTTGAGTTGGGTTGTGACAGCAGAAGGTTTTCCCATTGTTGTCATAACCGCACCTGCGGCTAGGGGACCTCAGGTGCGATCTCGCAGAAGAGAGTTTGGAACCGCAGATGTGGCCAATGAAGTCATTAGCTGAAACCGCAGAAGCGGTTGAGGTGGCGCACCTGAGATAGCGCAGGTGCGGGATTTTCTTCGCAGATGCGGCGCCTGGGATATAAGTGATGACTGCAGAAGCGGTGCTCTGACCATAGAAGCGGTGCTCTGACCGCAGAAGCGATTGCGCAGGAGCGAGATATGGACCGCAGGTGCGAAATGCCTCGGTCATAAGGCATAAAAGAATTCCTTCGCGATTTTTGAGTTGTTCTTCACCATTTCAAGTCGGTTTTGGAGTTTTTTGGGAGATTTTGAAGAGGGATTCAAGGGAACGTCTGGAGGTAAGATTTTTGAACCTAATAATCGATCCTAAGGCATTATTTCACTGATTTTGCCGAAGATTAATGGAAATTAAGGGTTAAAAATTGGGCATTAGGGCTTGGTATTGGAGACCTTGACTTGAGGATTTGGGGGGCCATTTGTGGTCGGATTTTAGGGCTTTTGATATGTATGAAACCGTGGGAAGATAAGGAATCTATTGATATAAATTTTATCGAATTCCGAGTCGTGGGCCCGGGGGTCGGGTTTTGGTTAATTTCGGGATTTATGTTGTAAATTGATTATTTTCGCAAGGGCTTCGTCCCCTTAGCATATTTTGACGTCGCGATTCTTATTTTGGATAGATTCGATGCGAGTGGAGGCCGGTTCGAGGGGCAAAGGCATCGCGGGCTAGAGTTTGGATCGGATTGAGGTGAGTAATGATTGTAAATGTTGTCCTGAGGGTATGAAATCCCGGATTTCACATCATTGTGCTATATTGAAAACCCGGACTAGAGGTTGGGTCGTGCATCGTTGGGAATTGTGACTTAGTCCATCTCGAATGACTATTTACCATGTATTTGATTGAAAACTATTTGTTATCATCATGTTTTGGGTTGAATGCCATATTTGGGCCTCGTGCCAACTATTTAGACCCTTAGGGGATTTTTATTGCTATTTCCTCACTATTTTAACTTTATACTTGTACTCAGTCATGCAATATTCTACTGTTTCATAACTCAGCCATGTTTACTCCGTTTCAACACATTTACTCCGTTTTGATATTTTAAATGATATTTTAGACTAAGCATCATATTTTACTATTTCCCGAGTGGCTTATGAGATTCTGACTGAGTAAGGCCGAGGGCTTGTGTTGTGAGGATACTTTGGGTCGGCTACACGTCGCAGTAGTGATACACTGATTATGTTATGAGGCTGAGGGCCTGAGTTATACGCCATGAGGTTGCTTGATATGAGGCCGAGAGCCTATTTATTATGCCACGAGATGGCTTGATATTGTGCTTGGGCCGTAAGGGGCCCCTCCCGGAGTCTGTACACCCGCAGTGAGCGCGGGTACCCATTGTGATATGAGATATAGACCGAGGGGCTAGTGTTGTTCCATGCTATTTCCCGATGGGTGGATTTTGTTGACATTGTGCTTGAGGGGTGGACTTTATGTGTTTATGTGTTCTAGTTGCTTTTCATTTAATTGTTTAACTGTTAAAAGGGTGTTTTAGATAAGCTTATTCTAAACTAAGGTGTCTTTATATGTTTTCTTTTACTGGTTTTACACTGCTTCTTTATAGCATGCTGATGTTCTTTTACGTGATTTCTTATCGCTCAGTCTTCATTTATTATTATTACTCACTGAGTTGAAGTAATCACTTTATTCACTGCACCTTGTATGCAGATTCAGTCGCTTCAGGTTCTGCTAGCGAGGGTTGATAGCTTCCAGCAGATTTCGGAGTCCACTAGGTAGCTGCTCGGCGTTCGCAGCCCATTTTTCCTCCCTCTTATCATTATTTCTTTCCCTTGTACTGGATTTTGTAATAGACTGTGTAGTCCCTTTTTCGTGTTCCTAGACTTATGTTAGATGCTCATGACTGGTGGCACCCCGATGTAGGGTTGTGTTGGTTTTTCCGCAAATTGTACCGTTTCACTGTTTATTTGAGATTTAATCATGTTAAAGACTTAAATTGTGCTATTTTAATTACTTATAATAAATTGGGTGTTGTATCGGTTGGTCTTGTCTTCACGAGAGGCGCCATCACGATCGGGTCTAGGTTTAGGGTCGTGACAAAAGCAAAGAGTAACGAAATTGTTGCTACAACACTTTTTTTTTATTAATAAAATTTACACTACAGCTTTTCACTCCTAATTGACTTCACCATTTTAGTGAATTTTTGTTAGCCAAAAATGGGACGCACATTGTCCATGCTCTATTTACAGCAGCACCACACACCCAAGTATATTAAAGCAAGAGGAAAGGATCTTGACACATTTATTAAATAACACAATATGTTCACTTTTCTCCATGGAACTACATAACCTTGCAACTGTATCATTTCCATGGGAAAGCATTTCAAGAGAACTAGTACGATTTACTCCAAACCAGGATGAACCAAAGGACAAAATAAAAACCTTATTCAAGGATTTGAATGCAACAGTGATAGCTAATCCTCAAATACAATTCACAAACTCATCACACCAAATATTCTTCTGACTCCAACATAGTTCCAGAACCAAAGATTACATAAAAAATTCACACAATCACAGTGCATACTCACTTAGCTAAAATTCGAACATTTAACATTTTCAACGAGATTCTTAACATAAAGGCTAAATTCCTAGAAATTCATCTATTACAATAAAAATATTTATGTACAAATACAAATCTATATCTACTAATAATATGCAAAGCATGACATTGGTTAACAAGAGAAAAGATATACGGATTAACATAACACAATAGCTAATTGCTGAAAAACGACTGCTTGTATTAGTCTCAAAACACACATATCTTCATATTCAATTTGCAGCCCAAGGTTTCAAAAGAGGTACCTGAACACAACAGGTAAACTGAATAAGCAAAAGTGTCTATAAGCCCAGCACAAAATAGCAAGAAACAGTAGAACCAGCAGTAGAGAAACACCAGTATTAACCAATACACAACCTCAGTATCAATCTATATTTTCAACTTAAAATTTTGAAAAATAAAAAAAAACTGATGGAACAATAGAGCTAGATTTTCAGAGATCTTTTTAGGGTTTTTTTTCCGTGTATATTGAGTGAGGAGAGGGCCCTATATATACCTAAAACATATGTTGTGTGCCCTCCAAGTCAGGGAATAATTCCCTTAAAACAACCCTCAACAAAAAATCACAAAGAGCATCATTTTAACAGAAACTAGACAGCTGGCTATTTCTAATTAACTTCAGCAATTTATTTTGGCAAAATAGAGCCAGTTGTCCACATTTAGAAGCTTCTGGATGCTCTATTTGAAAATTTTATTTTATTTTTCCAAATTATCCCCCTAAGCTACTGTTTCAGACCCCTTTACCCCTCCCCAAATTTTAATTGATGTCAAATAGAGTTAAAAGAACACTAATGAATGAAAAACAAACTGGCTAAGACTCAAAATCTGATCTAAAACTAATTAGACAACTAAGAAAACCTCTAACAAATCCTTCAAACAAAAACAATAACTAAATACAGTGATAATAAAACTATTTGGAGAATTAAACTAAGCATTCATGAACTAAACCAAATTAACAAACCTAATCAAACAACTGAAAAATTGTAACACTAATGATTCTGAAACAAATTGAACAAGTTAATGAACCCTAAAACAGAATACTGGCTTAGACACGGAAACACAAAGAAAACAGAAAGAAGATAAACATTGGGAAAAAAATGAAGGCAAGAACGAGGGATGCTTCTGAAACAAACTAGTTTCAATAATTGCAACTAACATGCAACTAATCTAACTAATGACATATTAACAGAGGGACGCTATACTTGAGTGAGCCAACAAATTATTAGAAAAAGATTTCCGGCAATCCGGAGAAATTGCTGAACATACACTAGCCGGATTTCTCCATGCGAGACAGTGTTGGTGTGCAGAAATATCTCTTGCTGGACCGCTATGAGTCGAGGTGAGTACTAACTCGTGCAATCCAACAGAATTCGGCCAAGGTTTTGTCCGTGAAATCGTCAAAAATTTATGGAAATCTCAAAAGGCACTGACTGGCATAGGCTTCGATCCTAAATGAGCCAAAAACAACGTCAGCACAAATGAGAAGAATATTTTAGGTTTTCTACGATTTCCAGATCCGGATTTCATGCAGTTTGGGCAATTTTTTGCGAAGTTAATGAAGAATTTGGTCTGATAGAAGGAAGAAGGTCACAGGGGGTGAAATTGGGATTATTTGGACATGGTTGAGTGGTGGCTGTCGGCTAATGGAGTGAGAGCATTTGGGGGCGGCTAGGTTAGAGATAGGAAGAGATATGGGGGAAATTAGGGGAATCTTTAGGGTTTGGGTGTAGGGATAGGACATATGTATGGGGGTGGGGTGTTGAGTTCCCGTCCGTTAGATCAAGAGGGGTGAAGGGACGGGACTAAACATCGTAAAACGGCATTGTTTTGGTTAGTTAGGGGTGTTGGACCAGGTATGGGGATTGGGGTGGCAGATCTGTGGCGAAACATTTGGGCTTTGAAACGCATTTGGCCCAATTTGAGTCCACACCAGACCTTCTTTCTTCCCTTTTCCTTAAATTGAATTAAATCCTCTTAATTTCCAATTTCTAAATACTAATGCATTTAATTAAACCTAAATTAAGTCCTAAACAAACACTAGCAACGTATAATTGATCTAATAATTATCTATTTCTGATACTAAAATAATTATTTGATTTAAAACTAATAAAAGCAAAAGGTACTGATTTAAAAAAACTAAAGCTAAAATATGGAATAATCTATAATTATTTTTTGATTTTTGTCTATTAATACAATTAATTAACAACTTAAATCTAAAAATATAAATATCAACCTAAATATGCAATGTACGAAACTTGAATATTTTTCGGGTATTTTCTATGCTTTTAAAATATGCAAAATGCAACTAAATGCAAACAATTATGCAGATATTCCTAAAAATTCTATAAAAATTAAAATAAAGTAGAAAAAATCTATTTTGTGACTTTGTAGGAGTATTTTGGTTGGATAAAAATTACGTGCTCACAACATGTTCCTTTCAAAGTGATCTCTACTTAGAGCTTTTGTAAAAATGTCAGCTATTTATTTGTTAGTAGTACAAAATTCCACGGTGATCAAACCCTTTTCATAGTTGTCACTCTAAAAGTGATGCCTAACATCTATGTGCTTAGTTCTCTTATGATGAACCGTGTTCTTAGTCATACTAATTGCACTAGTGTTATCACAAAAGATATGCATACAACCAACATCAATTCAAAAATCCATTAATTGTTGTTTGATCCACAAAAATTGAGCATGGTATGAAGAGGCAACAATGTACTCAGCTTCAGCAGTAGATAAGTCCACATAATTTTGCTTTTTGGTAGCCCAAGATACAAGACATGAGACAAGAAAGTGTGTCATACCTAAGGTGCTCTTTCTATCCATAAAAACTCTGCATAATCAGCATCAGCATATCCCACTAGGTTGAAATTACTACTTTTTGGATACAAAAGACAAAGGTCAGTGGTGCCTTTTAGATATCTCAAAATTCTTTTGACAGCAGTCAAGTGAGACTCCTTTGGATTTGCCTGAAATCTTGCACAAAGTCCTACACTAAAAATAATGTCAGGTCTATAGCAGTGAGGTATAACAATGAGCCAATCATTCCCCTATACAACTTCCGATCAACATATGAACCGGGTTCATCTATATCCAACTTCGTAGCCGTTGCAATAGGAGTGTCAATTTCTTTGGAATCTTCCATTTTAAATCTTTTAAGCAAGTCTTTTACATACTTCTGCTGATGGATCATAGTTCCATTTGAACTTTTTTTAATTTGTAAGCCTAAAAAAATTAATCTCACCTATCATGCTCATTTCAAATTCACTCCCCATTATTTTAGCAAATTCTTTACTTAGCTTATCAGTAGTTGCTCCAAAGATTATATCATTAATGTATATCTGCACTACTAAAAGGTCTTTACCTTTTTCCTTCAAGAATAAAGTGTTATCGATTTTACCTCTCTTGTAGCCATGCTCAAGCAGGAATTTTGATAATCTTTCATACCATGCTCTAGGAGCCTGCTTGAGCCCATAAAGTACCTTGTCAAGTTTCTACACATGATCAGGCTATTCCTTGCTTTTAAATCCGGAGGTTGCTTGACAAACACTTCTTCCTTGAGATAGCCATTGAGGAAGGCACTCTTGACATCCATCTGATGTAGGGTGAATTCCATGTAAGCAGCAAAGGTTATGAGAATCTTATTGCTTCTAACCTTGCAACTAGAGCAAAGGTCTCATCATAGTCTATGCCCTCCTCTTGACTATATCCTTGAACCACTAATCTTGTCTTGTTCCTTGTAACTGTTCCATCTTCATCAAGTTTGTTTCCGAAGACCATTTTGTGCCAATTACTTATCTATCCTTGGGTTTTGGTACCATATGCCAAAATTGACTCCTTTTAAATTGGTTGAGTTCATCTTGCATTGCATTTACCCAATCTGCATCCTGCAAAGCCTCAACAATATTTTTAGGTTAAATAAGAGATAAGAAATCATCAAAAGCACAAAGATTTTTTTAATGAAGATTTGGTTTTGACTTCATAGGTTATATCAATGATTATATTCTCAACGGGATGAGAACTTTGATACTTGTAAGATTTCACAACCAACTGGTTTCCTCTTGATTTTCCTTCAATATTTTGTTGATGTAGAATAGGTTCATGGACAGGTTCCCTTTAGGTATGAGAATCAGTTCCTCTTTGTTCAGTTCCCTCTATCAGGTTCCCCTAGGTGGAAGAACCTGTTCCATCACCTGTTCCTTTCTCTGGTACATTTTCAGTCTGGGTTGTGGTTTCATTTAAGTCTCTTACCAGCCCAACTCCTTTATCATCATGTTCATGTCTCTCATCAAGAATTTTAGTTTCATCAAAAACCACATGAACACTTTCTTCTACACACATAGTTCTTTTGTTATAAACCTTATAAGCTGTACTACGTGAAGAATATACCAATAATACTCCCTCATCACTTCTGGGATCAAACTTACCTAGAGAGTTTTTACCATTATTGTTCACAAATCATTTGCATCCAAATGCCCTAAGATGGGATATGTTTGGTTTTCTCCCTTTAAGTAACTCATAGGGAGTCTTCTCTACAAGAGGTCTAGTCATGCACCTATTTATGATGTAGCATGCAGTATTTACAGCTTCTGCCCAGAAGCTATGGGACAGTTTACTAGAAAGAATCATAGTCCTAGCCATATCTTCAAGTGTTGTATTCTTTGTTTCACCCACTCCATTTTGTTGTAGAGTCCTAGGAGCGAAAAAATTATGATCTATGACATGTTCACCACAAAATTTAGCAAATTTAGCATTTTCAAATTCAGTACCATGATCAGACCTAATTGATGCAAGTTGATTACCTAGTTGTTTCTGAGTTTTTCTAACAAAAGAAGTGAACATGTCAAATGCTTCATCTTTAGATATTAAAAACAATGTCCAAGTAAACCTAGAGTCATCAACAAGCACCATCACATATCTTTTACCACCTCTTCTTAAAGTTCTCATTAGACCACAGAGATCCATATAGACCATTTCTATCGTTCTGGCGGTACTTATCACTTTCTTGCATTTAAAAGAGGATTTTACCTGCTTCTCCCTTGCACAAGCCTCACAAACTTTGTCTTCCTTTAACTTGATGTTTGGCAAACCTATCACTAGTTCCTTGGAAACTAATTTGTTGAGTTGACTTAGACTTTCATGTCCAAGTCTCTTGTGCTAAAGGAGGGGATCATTGTCCCACACACTTAAGCAAGTGATTTCATTTTATGAAAGTGTGGACAAATCTACAATGTAAATATTGCAAAAACTTTTTCCCTACAAAACAATCTTATCAGTGATAAGATTTATCACAAAACATTTTTAGAGGTGAATGCTACCAGGTTACCTCTATCGCACAGTTGCGATACACTGATTAGACTGTATTTTAAGCCATATATTAAGTAGGCATTCTCAATAGAGTGAGAATCCATCTTACCTACCTTTCCAACCCCAATGATCTCACCTTTTTTTCCATTTCCAAAGGAGACATTACCTCCTTTGAGGTTTTCAAGTGAAAGGAACTGATTCTTGCTTCCTGTCATATGCTTTGAGAGGCCACTATCCATGTACTATATTTTGCTGCTCCCCTTTACTTGGACCTGCAAAAGGAAATCAGGGGTTAGTCTTAGGAAACCAAACTAGTTTGGGTCCCTTTCTATAGGAAAAGGGATTAATCAAATTCTTTTTAGCCCAACTTGGTAGCCTATTCTTCCCTTGAACAAATTCTTTGTTCTTTTGGCTTGCCTTTTCTTTTGCATTACATTCACTTTTATAGGGACCTGTTTTACCACAGTGACTAAAAATCTTATTCTCAGGAAGTGTAAGGTACTTGATTTTGGGATCCTATTAAGTTCCACATTTCCAAAGCCAAGTCCTCTTTTATTTCTACTATGATATTCCTGTAGCCATGAAAGTACATCGGAAACCTGTTCCATTTACAAGTTTTGTCTAGTTCATGCTTGAACTTGCCTAGATCCTCCTTTAAAAATTTTACCTGCTCATCCTTCTTATACAACTCATCTTTTAATTTACCTAAATTTTCTTCTAGAGTGAGTTGTGTGCAATCAGATATCTTCTTACTTGTTCCTAATTTCAGTTTTAGGTTTTCAGATCTAAGTTCTCGGACATTTGATTCAAGTACGTGAACCTGGTTCTTTAAAGTAGTATTTTCACTTATAGCCTCACTAACCCTAAGTTCCAGGTTTTTACACTTTGCTTTCAAAATCACGCATTTCTTAGACAGTTGTTCCTTTTCATTGTTTACACCCCCAAATTCATCAACGAAATCTAGAAGTAATTCAGATAGCCTTTCTTTAGACAAAAATTTAATCTTGTCTTTGAGATGAATTACACTTACCTCAGATTCCTCATCAGATTCTCCAATGGCCAGAAGTGCTTGTTCATCCCCATCTTCATCATCTGAGCTTTATCCCCAAGCAGCAACCATAGCCTTTGTCGATCCTTTATTCCTCTTGGGTTGAACATGTTCCTTCTTCCTGTTTCTTCATTCAGTTATTTCCTTCTTCCATTCAATTTCCCATTGAGGGCAGTTTTTGATGTGGTGATCAGTCTTCCCACACTTATAGCAATGTGGGTCTATTTTTCAGGAACCCTTGGTTTGATGTAGCTTCCACTTCTTGAAGGACCCTTTCCTCTCATTAGGTACTTTTTGAAATCCTTTGTGATCATTGCCATTTCATCATCTTCTAGTTCATAACCTTCATTGATTATGAGTGCTAGGCTCTTTTCCTTCTTGGGTACATCCATCATCATGGTTTTCCTTCTAAGTTCATAAGCAGTGAGATTTCCAATTAACTCAACCAACTTAAGAGTGACAATGTTCTTTGATTCCTGAATGGCAATGATTTTGCTCTCCCAAGTGACTGGCAGAACCCTTGACAAAATCTTCTTAACTCTGTCTTCTTCATAAATGATTGTTCCAAGAGACTTAAGTTCATTTGTCAGTGTGGTGAACCTAGTATACATCTCTTGGATGGTTTCCCCTTCCTTCATGGTGAAATTCTCATATTGAGAATATAGAAGTGTTCCTCTAGACCTCTTCACTTAAGGCGTTTTCATGAGACACTTGCACCCCAAATTTCCTTAGCAGTTGTACAACTTTGAATTCTATTGTACTCGTTTGGATCAAGTCCACACACAAGCCATTCTTGGCCTTAGCATTCTTCTCACATTTCCTCAAGTCCTCAGCTTGCAGTCAGCTCTTGTTTTTGGCACATATACTCCTTCGTCATTTTTTTTCATGGTAGTCAGGGAACCATCAATGACAATGTCCAATAGCTCATAGTCTTATCCTATGATGTGGTCTCTCATTCTGTTTCACCAAGAGTAGTAGTGGACATTGAAGGGTGGTGGACTTGCAGTGGATTGTCCTTCCGAACTTCTAGGTGTTGCACTCATCTTGATCTTCTCCTAAGGTATTAGAATCTTCAAGTATAACCTGCTCTGATACCAATTCATGTTTTAACTTCAATACCACACAAGAGGGGGTGATTTGTGTGGTTTCCAAATTTTTCACTTAAACTGATTATGGAAGGACCTGGTTCTTCTAAGTGTTCCTTAACCTACTATTGATGCAATAGTAAATGCGGAAATTAAAGAACACAAGTATTACGTGGAAAATACCTAGCTCAAAAGGTGAAAAAACCACAACCTATTTCTTAGTAGGATTTTCCCAAACTCTGCACTAAATCACTGAGCCGAAAACTACATTACAAAGCATTTTTGTAAACCACTCTAATAATGTTGTGGCACACAACCTCTAACTATTGCGACGGCTTTAAGTTAACTCTAACTTGAATACTCTGAATACCTATTACAATCGCCTCTAGATAAAGCTGAAAGGTACAATATGAAAACACCTATTACAGTTGAACTATAATAAAAGGGAAACTCTTGGAACTAGTTTTTCTATCTGGTTCATGTAGTTTCAGGTTTGCACACTTGAATTACACATGAACTGCTTGCAAAATGCCTTGCTATTTTGCTCTCAATTCACGTTTAACTTCTGTGCTTGTGCATACCTATAAAATGAGAACATCCTGTAATATATAGAGTTAGTATATTAAGAAATAACTAGAGTTCTAATGCTACTCTTCCTTGGTGGAAGAGTTCTAGTTGATCTCAATTTTTAACTCCTCCCTTATCTTGGATAGTGTTCTCTTTGATCAAGGAGTCCTTCTCCTTATCACTTATGAAACCTTTTCAATCAGGAGATATCAATTATACCAAGTTAAGCTTATCTCCTTCACGTACATCCCACATGCTCGAATCGGCCCATGTCTATGCACAAAAGGGATGGACCTAGTTCATACATGAGCTTCCTTTGTCAATCTTCAAAACAAACCTTCGCTTGCGCAAACGGTGCGGATATTTTCTCCTCATGTCCTCATCGGCTTCCCAAGTCTCTTTCTTCACTGGTTAACCCCTCCACCTACAAAAACAACATAGGGATCATGCAACCTCATGACACCCTGCAAGAGATAACCCACATGCTTTGCCTCAAACTGACATTTCTCTATACGCTTCCACAGCCACAACTACTATGCCATCACTTAATCTTCCTGAGTCTGAACTCATAACACGACATAAAAATCTACTTCACTCCATAATTAAACAACACGAAAGATCATTCAACACACCTATAACTCGAGATATACGTCGAATCAAGATAGAAATCAAGCCCCTAATAGTCCTTTTTACATCTCAGGCAAACTCTTCTCGTCACATTCGAACAATATGAACACTTCATGTAGTCACATCATACTCGTTATATAGCCATCCAACCACTCATCGAGCCATAAATTCCACTAACAGGGATACTACCAGACTTATAAGTCCAAAATTATGTGCTCATACAACCGAAATCTTCGTGCTCAAGCTATAGTCAAAACCCGTCCTTAAGTCCTCCAGACTGGACCACCATCACCATACCCAAATCACATATCGCACTTCATCCATGGAATCACAAGCCGATGATGCACAGCTGACACCAAGCGCTCACATGTGCATACAAATGCATGGAAGGAATTCAAAGAGTTACACTTCAAGCTGAATCAATGTCGCACGATAAGGAAAGAAATATGGGAAGTATATCCTCAATGTCCTGTAGCCTCTTGAAGATAGGTATGGACGTCATCATACCGATCCGCAATACTCTACTAGACATTTGCTCATGACTTGTAGAACCTATGAGCCTAGAGCTCTGATACCAACTTGTCATGATCCAAAATCCAATTGGTCGTGATGACACCTAACCCAACCGTCTAGGTAAGCCAGTTAACAATAAAACCACTTCAAATGATACTTATTAAGAGAAGAAATGATAATAAAACTTCTTTTATACAAGGAATTCCCAAAGACTGGTAGTATAAATCAAGAGCTTTTAAGATTAGAATCTACAAAGCTAGTATGAAATAATTACATCATCTGTTTGAAATGTACATAAAAATATTTTTGTTATTCTAAAGCTACCATGAATAAGAGACAGCAACACTGGAACGCAGGTACATCTTCAAATCCAGCTCTCGCCATACACAACATCACCATCCAACATCTGCACGCAAGGTGCAGAAGTGTACTATGAGTACAACCTACCTCATGTACTCAATAAGTAATAAATTTAACCTTAGGTTGAAAGTAATGATGAGTTGGAACATAGGTCGGGTCCAACACCAATAGACAACAACAGCTCATAACAACATAATGAAACTAATAATAGGATTAACTCAGAGATAAAATGCTTAGGCTATTCACAATTCCAAAAAAAATAGGCATGCCTTTCAAATATATCAGTGAAAATCCAAATCTTTTATGAAAATCGCCAAAAATCAGAGTAAGTTTGAAAACTGTGATTTTTCCCAAAACCGTTCAACAAAACATAAGATGTTTCATTTTCAAATAGCATGAGGAAAAATACATCTCTATACCTACATGTCAATATACATGTGAAATCATGAAATGTCACCCAAAAACCTGGTAGCAGAAGGAAATGCGTCTCTATGAATGTATCTCAAGTATACATGTCAAATGCAGTGCATCTTAGTGATGAAATCATGTACTCACACTCTTAGAGTACTCAATCTCGTTGTCTCGCATTCCCTCTCACCATGCTCAATACTCGGCACACTCAATCACTCAGCATCGAACAATACCTCATACGGTGTGCAACCCGATTCACATATAGCCATAAGACCCGTTGCAGTATGTGTGTGTGTGTGTGTATATATATAGATATATATATAGATATATATATATATATAGATATAGATATATATGTGTTTGTGTGTGTGTGAGATCAAATGCTCTCACTGGGGGTGTGTACAGACTCTTGAGGGGCTCCTTCAGCCCAAGTGCCATAATTCGCACGGACAACTCACGTACCACACGAAAAACTCACGTGATATAGTATCAATATCTAGATCCGCATGGACAAATATCGTGTTGCACGAACAACTCACGTGTTATAGTATCAATAATCTCACAACCAAGCCCTTGGCCTCACTCAGTCATCAAAATCTCCAGTCTTTCGGGCTCACAATGTCATAAAACTAGCCCGACAATGATGATATGATGTATCAATAAATAACAATAGAGACTGAGTTATGATATGAAATGTGAACATGACTGAGTATGAAATTGTAACTTAAATAAATAATTCAACAGCAATATGACCTCGGCAGGTCCCAACAGAATAAGCATATAGTCTAGGCATGGTTTTTAACATGGATTACAGCTCAATAGCTCTAGTGCATTGAGATTTCATGGTTACAGATAAGATCAGGTAACTACACAGTACCATAGGAACAACGTTGTCACAATTCACATGGTGCATGCCCATACGCCTGTCACCTAGCATGTATGTCACTTCAACACCAAACACATAACACGTAATTTGGAGTTTCATACCCTCAGCACCAAGTTTAGAAGTGTTACTTACCTCGAATAAGCCAAAAATCAATACCGAGCAAGACAAACGACGCTCCAAAATTCCATTCCAAATGTACCGACCTCCGAACGGCTCGAAACTAGCCAAAAGCAATTCAAATACATCAAATAAAACCCAAGGAAACAATTTCAAATGAGAAAGGTCGAATCCTTAATCAAAAGCCCAGATCAGCCAAAAAATCAAAACCCGAGCCCACGTTGTGAAACCCGACAACACTCACAAAATCCGACAACCCATTCAGTTACGAGTCCAAACCATACTAGTTTCCCTCAAATCCGACTCCAAGTTGATGTTCAAAACTCAAAAATTCGCATTATGAAACTTTAGGCAAAAATTCCCCAATTTCCTCTTTAAAATTCACAATCCAATTATCAAAAATGAAGATAGATTTACAAAATATAACCAGAACCGAGTAGAAAATACTTGCCCCAATTCATACGGTGAAAATTGCCTCAAAATTTTCCTAATCCGAAAATATGACCAAATGAACAAACTCTTGGTATTAAATATTTTTGCCCAGTATTTAGCCTCGTTTTGTGTGCCAAACAATCCTAAAACTTACTTTTGATGCCTTCAATGGATTTTTTGTGAAATTTTGGTCAAGATAGACTTTTGAATCACCCAATTTGGCCTTAAAATGAGGGAGATATGATATTTTGAAGTTTTAAATTATGTCTTGAAATTTAAGTGGATAAAAAATGACATTTTCGTAATTATTTTACACCAGAAAAGCAGCAACGAAAGAATTTTCGTTTTTCCACCCAAAACTCATTCGGAACCTCCCGGACACAAAACATATATGCGTATCAATCATAAAATATGCTACAAAGCTGCTCACGCACTCAAAACACCAAAAAGTGGTCATTTTGACCCGATATTGATCATGGTCAAACACCAAACCCTTAACTAGTTTCTCAACCAGTGATCCAAAACATACCCAAGATCATCGGGACCCCATTCAATCATACCAACAAGTCTTAGAATACGATACGAACTTATTCAAAACTTCAAATCACATCAAACAACATAAAAATGACGAATCGCACCTCAAAAAAATAATCAATGAACTTTAATTTTTTAACTTCCAAAACTCGCGCCGAAACATACCAAGTCAACCCGGAATGAATCCAAATTTTGCTCACAAGTATTAATGACATAGAGAAGCTATTACAATTCCCAGAACCACAATCCGAATATGATATTCTCACAGTCAACTCTCTCGGTCAAACATAGAACTTTCCAAACTTTCAAATTTTCAACTTTCACCAATTTGTGCTGAAACCTTATAGAAACATCCAAATGCAAATCTGGGCATACACACGAGTCTAAGATCACCATATAGACCTAAATAAAGCATCAAAACACCGTTCTGAGATCAAATTCACAAAAGTCAAACTTGGTCAATTCTTCCAACTTAAAGCTTCCTAGTTGAGAATCGTTCTTCCAAATCAATTTCAAATAACCTGAAAATCAAAATCGATAATTTACACAAGTCATATACATCATACGGATCCACCTATGCCCTCAATTTACCTGGCGAAGTGCAAATTCTCAAAACAACCGGGTCGTTACAGATTTATAATATAGGCACAAGATGCCAAGTGATTAGGGTTCGTTAATTAGGACCCGTGATTGTGATTCTGAGGTATGGTAACTCGGGAAAATTCTTGTATAAACATTATGTGAGAGAGGTTTTTCTATTGGGTTGTTACATGTTTTCCCTTACTTGGTTTCGCCGTACTTTAACTGTATTCTGCATACTTTGCGACATTATTACTTGTTGTTCCTGATTGCTAATTGTTGCTTCTAGTTTTATACTGCAAGTATTGTTTTGTTATTCTTACCATGCTTAGATTTATATTGATATTGTTCCTTGTATGTTTCACATTCGTACTTGTACAGGTTATTTGTTTAGTGGGTGTCTTGACTGTTCCTCGGCACTACTCCACCAAGATTAGTTTTGATACTTACTGGGTACCGCTGTTGTGTACTCACACTACGCTTTCTGCATATTTTTGTACAGATCCAGGTACTTCGGAGAGCGATGTTCATTAGTTAGCTGATTGTGAGTTACGGAGGAGACTTCAAGGTATACCTGCCGTCGCGTTCGCAGATCTCGGATCACCTTCTAAAAATTTTCTTTGTACTGTTTATTTCTATTTCGGAACATTTGTACCTAGATATTTTCTGGCAAATTCGGTAGAGCTTATGACATGTACTACCGATTTTAGGATATTGTATATCAATTGATGGTTGTTGGCTTTGTATAGAAATTTCTAGTTCATGTTAAGTGGTTGGTTTGTATAAATTTGTTAAATAACTCTTTATGCGTTAGGCTTACCTAGTCCTAGTGCCATCATGACTTTTGAAAGGGAATTTTCTTGGTCTAAACATCTTTTTATGTAGAAAAAAGCACCTGAAATGATATTTTTAGGGGCATGATGGTAAAATCGAGCAACACACAATATTTACATTGTTATACACGGAAATCCTTACGGTCAACTATTTTTGAAATAATGTTACATTGTCCGATTGACCCGCTTGAATAAAGTCCTGAGTCCGCTACTACTAACAAAATAGGCAGAATGACAGTAGTGCTATATATATAACGGGCATCAAAACTTGTGAATATCACCAGATCAGAGGACTTGCATATGGTGTTCATTGACCTAGAGAAAGCTTATGATAAGGCTTTGTGAGAGATCCTATGGAGATGTTTGAAGGCTAAGAGAGTGCTTGTAGCCCATATTAGAGCGGTCAATGACATGTATGAGGGAGTAAGATACGGGTAAGAACAATAGGAGGATACTCAGAGTACTTTCTAGTTAAGATGGGGCTGCATCAGGGATTAGGACTTACTTTATTTTATTTTCCTTGGTGATGGATGCATTGACGTGACACATCCAAGGAGAGGTGCCCTGGTGTATGTTGTTTGCAGATGACATAGTTTTGATTCATGAGACGCGAGGTGGTGTTAGCGAGAGGCTGGAGGTCTGGAGCCATACCCTTGAGTCTAAAGGTTTCAAGTTGAGCATGACCAAGACAGAATACTTGAAGTGAAAGTTCAGCGGAGTTAACCAGGAAGCATTGTGGATGTGAGGCTTGATACTTAAGTCATTCCTAGGAGAGAGAGAGTTTTAAGTATATAGGGTCTGTGATTCCGAGTGATAGGGAGATTGATGAGGATGTCACGCATCGTATCGGAGCGAGTGGATGAAGTGGAGGATCGCTTCTGGTGTCTTACGCGATAAGAATGTGCCATTGAGACTTAAATGTAAGTTCTACAAAGTAATGATTAGACCGACTATGTTATATATGGCAGAGTGCTGGCCAGTCAAGAATTCCATGTCCAGAAGATAAATTAAAGTTGCTGAAATGAGGATGTTGAGATGAATGTGTGAGCATACTAGATTAGATAGAATTAGGAACGAAGGTATTATGGACAAGGTGGGAGTGTCCCCCATGGAGGACAAGATGCGAGAGTCGAGGCTTCGATGGTTTGAGCATGTTCAAAGGAGAAGCACAAGTGCCCCAATCAAAAGGTGTGAGAGGTTGTCCTTGGGGGGAGGGGTTAGAGGAGGGGTAGAGGTAGGCCAAAGAAGTCTTGAGGATAAGTGGTCAAGCGGGACATGGCGCAGCTTGAGCTAACCGAGGACATGACCCTTGATAGGAGGGTGTAGAGGTTGAGGATTATGGTAGAAGGTTAGTAGGCAGTCTATTATTTCCCTTGTTTTCTTATTTCCGCAGTATTAGTGTTAGTATAGTATTATTTTATTCTTAGATGGCTATTACTACATATCTTGTATTGTATTACTTGTTATCAGTGCTTCGTTCATCTTGTATCTTGTTGTCTTAGTCTCAGTTTTCTAAATATCTTGTTTTATCATTACTATTATCAGTGCTTCTTTTATCTTTGCTTTAGCTGAGGATTTTTCGAAAACGTCCACTTTGCCCGTCCAGGATAGGGGTAAGGATGCGTACATCTCTCCTTCCCCAGACTCCACTTATGGATACATCGAGATATTGTTGTTGTTGTTATTATCGTAGAACCTTGTGAATAATTTAACAAAGATAAGTAGAATAAAAATACGTACCAAAGTTATGATGGGTGTTTAAAACTTGGGAACACGACAAGCTTTGCCTACCTTTCAAGACTTATGGATAAAGGCATTTTTGTTGAGATATTAGTTCTAAGTTGACTGGTAGAAGTCTTCGACATTCTGCTCCAAGTTGGAAATATAAAATATGAAAAGTAGAATACTATAAAGTATAGCTTGAAATGAAGTACAAATTAAACATAAAAAGGAAAATGTTGCTTGATAATTTTATATACGTGTCTTATTTATCCAATTGTTGTCTTCTGTGAGAGCGGTTTTTCTATTGGGTTGTTACATGTTTTTCCTTACTTGGTTTCGCCGGACTTTAACTATATTCTACTTACTTTACGGTATATTACTTGTTGTTCTTGGTTGCTAATTGTTGTTTCTAGTTTTATATTGCAAGTCTACCAAAAAATAGTGTTATAACGGCGGTTAATTTGGCGTATAGCAGCAGTTCAAACCGGCACAAAAGACTTAAACGGCAGTTTCGACAAACGCCAGAATTCCGTTCGCCAGTAATACAAGCGGTTTTTCGAAAACTGCCATAATCTGACATTTGATTAAGCGGCGGTTTCCAAATTGCATAATACGGCGGTTTGGAACCGCTCGAATTGTGTTCCCATATAGTACATACATGTTTCAACTGGCGGTCAAACCCGCCACAATTGTGTTCCATTATCTTATTACTTATTTGTCTTCTTATATTTAATCTTCTTTATCATACTAAT
>MU665788.1:23885-34831 GCA_026770625.1 Nicotiana glauca
TAAACAAGAAGTTCATCACCCAATAGGTTCCATCAAAACCTTAGACAAGGAATTTAGCTACTCATGGCTATGGGAAAATAAACTAAGATAGAATTCATCATAATTAAAGAAAAGAAGAAAGATGTTTGGAGTATTCTCTCACAATAGTTTCCCTTGCCAAGATACTCTAAAAATCAATACATGTCTCTTTTGGGCGAAGTCTAATGTTTTAAATAGGGTTTAGGTCTAAAAATCCCGTCTTTTACACTGTGACCCCTGATCTTTCTGCGCCCGCCGCGGTTCTGCCGCGGTCGCGGTAGTACCGAGGCCAATCACCCTCTCTGAATCCTTAAACTTCTGCAGGTGCCTTCCACCGCGGTTCTACCACGGTCGCGGTAGAACCGCGGTCAAACTACTTCTCTGAATCTTCAGGGCTGGCAGGGCGTGTTCTAATGGGAATTTACACATTTGGACTCTTTTCTCCAATTTTTTACTCCAAAACTGCTCTTTAGCCTTCCTTAGACATATATCACCTGCAAATCATTAAAAGCACTAATAAGAGCATTTTGTTATCATGTTTATTATCAAAACTACATAAGAAGGTGATTATATAAGGCGTAATTATAGTCAAATTCACCTATTATCAACACCCCACACTTAAACGTTTTCTCGTCCTCGAGCAAACTAAACCACACTTCTAGGCCTAACTGTTCAATGTATTGCCCCAATTTATGTCACACCCGCTATTATCCATGATCAACCTAAGCAGTGCAACAATCATAACTCAAATGCAGACTCTCATGCCATGACATACTTGTGTTCACTCTAATTACTCTAACAGAAGTGAAGACTCACCTTTTCTTCCTGAGTCGCATGCCCTCACATAAACAAAATCTGAGAGAAGTTCCACACACATAAAATTCAACAACAAGGAACCATATATAGAAAGAATTCACTCACTCTCAGCAAAGAGCATTCACATGCCACACAGACACACCATAAGCTTGCCCCTAGTGTACTACTCTACTAATCGAGCCATCCAGTCAAAGATCAAGAGGTCTTTATAGGTTGTAATGTAAGCTAAGGGACGGGTAGGATATATTTGGATATAGTGACTAACCTCCCTAAGCACTTTTAATACACACTTCCTTTTATTTCACCTTTATGTTCAACCCAATCATTATTCCACATTTTATTTCACTTGTGACCTCCACTTTTTTTTAGGTACAACTGGCTTCTTCTTCTTTCCTTTATTTATCTATTTATTATTATTTTTATTTTTTTATTTTTTTATTTTTTTATTTTTTTATTTTTTTATTTTTTTTTTTTTTTTAGAGATTTATTGTACAATGCCAGTTCACCAATCAAACCTTCATTCTTGATTCCCTTTTTTCACTAACTCCCTACTACCCCACACTTTGACTTTTGTATATTCTTTAGTGATTCAAGTGCTTCTAGGAGGTAAAGGTTCAAACAATTAAGCTTATTCAAATGCAGCGATTTAGATCATTATAGGGTTATCAAATAACAGGCTTCAGGCTCAAAGGGGTTAACTATGATAATATGTACAGGTGGATTCTCAATTATATAGGGTTGCACAAACAAATGCCTCAATCATCTCTAAAACCAAACGACTTCTATTTCGCTTTGCAAACATACAGGGCAAGTTCTAGGTATCATATGCAAGCACAGAATGCAAGTAACAACTCACACACACTTAGCATGTAACTCATTTCGAATCAGTTCATCAACATAATCATACGAGTGTTCAAGCAAGACAAAATGTGCAAAATTAAGGCATATATTATGAGTCCACAAACAAGCTTAGACGTCACACTATCAAGTTCTTTTTAGTTATTTGCAAGTGTGCACATCTGGGGTTACATTCTGACCTTCACCCATCTAATCCTAAAACTACAAAAAGAAAAATCTACCTAACCCGGTTCAAGAAAAACCCTTGGAAAAAAACCGTGGTCAAAAGAAAAACCAAGGGGGAGGTATTACACTACCTAAAAGAGGAAAATAAAATAAAAAAAATTCTACATGGACTACTTCCCTCAAGAGTATTGTCCAAGTAGCCCGTCATCAAGAAGAGTCCTCTAACTTTGTTTTTGCGTTTTTTATATATAATTAGTTCCGACTTTGACCCTCAAGAGACCCGTTGACAAGTGTCCGTCGTTGGGCCAAGTCAGCTAATCTTAATATAGGCATCATCAAATATATACAACACTAATGCTACAATACACTACAACTATATATAATACAACATACAATTAGAGCAAGTCTCCCACCCCACACATAAAATTATGGCATGTCCCCATGTCATATAAAGAAAGTAAAGAGCAGAAGGGTTAGAAGACTTCCCTGAGAGCCATTCAGAGTCAGAGACAATGCTGGGGTCGACATGGAAGGCTCTCCCCAACACGTGGAACCAAGCCATAAACCGGCTCTCAGTCCTGGACTGCCTCTGGGACATAGCATCCATCCTTGTGTGCAATCCATCCACCGAGGTGCGGAGATCCGCGACCTCTTCCTCCAAAGACCGCAGCATAGGTCTGGTGGACTGTGATCTTGATAGTCCAGTCCCAGAATGTATGCGCCG
Organism: Nicotiana glauca; assembly: GCA_026770625.1. NCBI lineage: Eukaryota > Viridiplantae > Streptophyta > Magnoliopsida > Solanales > Solanaceae > Nicotiana > Nicotiana glauca. The sequence goes on from MU665788.1 coordinate 26,467, forward strand.
AGAAGGACCAGCACTGTCTCTAGACCTCCTTGATGGAGCAAGAGGGACCGGGTCATCATCCTCGTCGTCAATCTCAATTGTTGTTCTTGCACCCCGGACCACTCTGATGCCAGAGGCTTTGAATGGTGCTTTTGATGGCAAATCTCCATCGGCAGGGTTTGTGGGTGTATTCTTCATCAAGCACAGTGTGGTCACCAAAGAAGGGAAATAGAATCCCTTTGTCCGCAGTGGTCCCCGGAGGACCATCTCATCTTCAATTATCCATGCCGGATCAAACTCCTTCTTAGTTACAAAGCACCAAGTCAATAGTGCCCGATTGAAGTTCACATCCGTTGTATTGCTGGATGGCAGGAACTTGGTGTAGATGACAGTCAGCCAACATTTGGCCAAGTGAGTGAAGGAGCTATAGTTGAGGGTGATATGGTCCCGTATCCAAATGGGTCGCCCCTCTGTGCATAGTGCATCTGTCATAACCTACCATGTGACATTTGGCCTATCATGATAATAATCGATGTCACTGGTGAATGGAGGAAACCTCAACACCTGGCGAATTGTCGGAACTTTGGCATTGACCACTTTACCACGTACAATCACCTACCTACTCATGTGGAATGTGCAGTTGGCATAAAATTCTCTAACTAGCATCTTGTTAACTAGAGCGAGGTCACCGAATAGGAATTCCATCTCCCGCCTCCGAATCTCCTCATACATTTCCTCCTTTTCAGCCCGGAGGGCTACCCGATCGATCGGGATCTCATGAAGGAAACTCTTTGTAGCTTTAGCATTGAAATCATCCTCTGCCATTTTCCGATGCGAACCTGGACTCATCATAAGTAGGGCACCTGGATGGTCCTGCTGACTGTCTTGGTCTTTTAGGAGCCATATGACCTGCAAGGAATCAAAAGAACCATCAAAATATGCCCTAACTAGTGCCAATCGGATGGTTACTCAGACTTCACCACCCGATGGCACCAAATACTTCCCCTCAATTCATTCATAACAACCTCCACAATAGCCCCACAATTTTCTTACCACTTCCGGCATAATACACCCCACACTTACTCCTTTAAATGTTACACATGAGATACAACACCACCATATATCTACTACAACAATACCATACATCAACTACAATAATACCACCAATCAATTACACAACATCATCCATCAATTACAACACCCCCAAACCTAGGTTGGGCGTAAAACACCCCAAGAATATACAACACCATACCAAAATTTCGGCCAACACATGACCCAATATCATACTACACCACAAAAATATAGTCTAGGCCTCCAAGCCACCAAAACAACTTCACAATTATATAATAATGGAGACCCAATCAATTTTGCACCAAACAACCTCATAAACATCAAATACAATAATGGCAAAAATAAAAAAAAGCAAAAAATTCAAATTTTACACTAATCCTAACTAGGGTTTAGTTAAAAATAATAACTAACTAAAATACACTACTTAGAAGAGGAAGAAATAGAGAGAGACGATAATAACTTACTTGTGGTGAAGAGGGGAAGAAGTGGAGGTTTGTTAATGGAAGTGTGAGAGGAGGAGGGAAGAAGATGAAGAGAGTAAGAGGAAAGGGTTTGGGGTTTTGTGGGGAGGAGGCGTTAATTTTTCTGGATAAAGTGAGGGAAAAGAGGGGTGGGGCGGGTATTAGGGTAAAAACAAAAGAAAAGGTAAAAAAAATTAAAAATTAAAAAAATAACTGACTTACCTGGGCCCGTTCTGAGTCTGCCGCAGTTCTGTCGCGCTCGTGGTAGAACCGCGGTAGACCAGGTTCAGAGAATTCGATCCACCGCGGTCGCGGTGCAAACACGGTGGATTAACTTCAGAGAGGTGCTTTGACCGCGGTTTGACTGCGATCGCGGTAGAACCGCGATCTGGGCACTTCTCTGAATCTGACGCTTTTTTTTGTTTAGATAGACTAAAAGGTTACAATTACAACAATTTCATGGGCTGCCTCCCACGTAGCGCCTGATTTAACGTCGCGGCATGACTCAGATGAGCGCATTTAAGGTTCGCTTGACCTCTGTGGTTCATTCAAGTGCAGCTCAGACAATTCCTTAGGCTCGTTCATACCCACATACAATTTCAACCGCTGACCATTGACTCTAAATGTACGAGAGTCATCTTCAGTGGCAACTTCTACAGCTCCGGATGGAAACACTTCAACCACGCAAAATGGTCCGGACCACCTTGACTTAAGCTTACCCGGGAACAACCTCAATCTTGAGTTATAGAGCAATACCCTGTCCCCAGGTTTGAAATTTCACTCAATGATATTCTGATCGTGAAGCCTCTTTATTCTCTCCTTATACAGCCTTGTGCTCTAAAAAGCAAGATATCGGAACTCATCTAGCTCATGTAATTCATTAACTCTTGACGTGCCCGCAGCTTCCAAGTCTAAATTCAGTTGTTTCAGTACCCACCACGCTTTATGTTCAAGTTCAACAGGTAGGTGACAGGCCTTCCCAAACACCAACTTATATGGTGACATACAAATTGGTGTCTTGAAAGCTGTCCTGTAAGCCCATAGTGCATCATCTAGCTTCCTTGACCAGTCAGTTCTTGTAGCGTTCACAGTTTTTGTCAATACGCTCTTGATCTCTCAGTTGGACACCTCAACCTGTCCACTAGTCTGCGGGTGGTATGGAGTATCCACCTTATGGCGCACATCATATTTATCCAACAACTTCTCAAAGGCCCTGTTGCAGAAGTGAGTGCCCCCGTCACTGATAATTGCGCGCGGTATCCCAAAGAGGGTGAATATGTTCTTCTTTAGAAACCCGACCACCACTTTAGCATCATTGGTAGGTAACGATGTAGCTTCTACCCACTTGGACACATAGTCTACAGCAACAAAAATGTACTTATTGCCATAGGTGCTGACGAAGGGACCCATGAAATCTATCCCCCAAACATCAAACACTTCCACCTCTTGAATTGGGTTCATGGGCATCTCGTGATGCAGGGAAATGTTCCAGGTGCGTTGCCATTCATAACAACCCTTGACCTACAAGTGAGCATCCTTAAACACCGTTGGCCAGAAAAATCCGGCCTCTAGCACCTTAGCTGCTGTCCTGATTCCTCCAAAGTGACCGCCATACGTCGAAGCGTGACAAGCCTGCAAGACAGAAGATTGTTTGATCTCGGGGACGCATCTCCGGATCATGTTATCAAGGCATATTCTAAACAGGTAGGGCTCATCCCAGTAATACAGTGGGCTTTCACAAAAAAATCTTTTCCTCTAGACCGATGACAGGTCGTGAGGAACAATACCACTGGCCATACCATGGCGCTTCCTGATGAGTGGTGGCGAGCAGCTGCTCATCTGGCAAAGTTTCCAGAATTTCTTCAACTTCTACAACATTTTCATCTCCTTCAAGTCGTGATAGGTGATCAGCGACTTGATTTTCAATGCCCTTGCGGTCACGAATTTCAAGATCGAACTCTTGCAGTAGAAACACCCAACGAATCAGGCATGGCTTAGAGTCCTTCTTTTCTATTAATTATCTAAGAGCTTCATGGTTAGTGTATACGATTACCTTGGATCCTATCATATAGGACCGGAACTTGTCAAAATCGAATACCACAGCTAGCATCTCCTTTTCCGTCACTGTGTAGTTCAACTGGGCTCCGCTCAGCGTCCTACTAGCATAGTAGATCGAGTGCATCAATTTGTCATTCCGCTGGCCCAGCACTGCCCCCACCGCGTAATCACTAGCATCACACATTAATTTGAATGGTTGCTCCCAGTTGGGGGCAACGATGATGGGTGTTGTGACCAGCCTTTGCTTCAACTCCTCAAAAGCTACCCTGCAATCATCAGAAAATACAAAAGGGTGATCTTTCTCTAACAACTTACAGAGAGGGTTGGCGATTTTGGAGAAGTCCTTAATGAACCTCCGGTAGAACCCGGCATGTCCAAGAAAGCTTCTTATGGCTTTGACTGAAGTTGGTGGCGGCAGCTTTGCTATGACATCAACCTTTGCTCTATCAACCTCTATTCCTTTGATTGACACCCGGTGCCCCAAGACTATTCCTTCTTGTACCATGAAATGGCACTTTTCCCAATTCAGAACCAAGTTAGTCTCGATGCACCGTTTCAGCACACGCGTCAGATTTACTAGGCATTCCTCAAATGAATTCCCCACCACTGAGAAGTCATCCATGAACACCTCCATTATATCTTCTACCATGTCAGTGAATATGGCCATCATGCACCGTTGGAATGTGGCGGGTGCATTGCATAGGCCAAATGGCATCGTCCTGAAGGCATAAATGCCATATGTGCAAGTGAAGGAGGTCTTTTCTCTGTCCTCAGGGGCAATGGAGATCTGATTGTAACCTGAGTATCCATCCAGGAAGCAAAAGTGTGACCTCCCTGCCAATCTATCCAGCATCTAATCAATGAAGGGAAGTGGGAAGTGGTCTTTCCTGGTGGCTAGATTCAACTTTCTGTAATCCATGCAAATTCTCCAGCCTGTGACGATTCTTGTTAAGATAAGTTCATTGTTGTCATTCTTCACCACCGTCATGCCACCCTTTTTAGGCACACATTGAACTGGGCAAACCCAGTTACTGTCAGAGATTGGGAAAATGATTCCCGCATCCAATCACTTTATCACTTCCTTTTTCACCACTTCCTTCATATTCAGGTTCAGCCTCCTCTGATGTTCCCTCGAAGGTTTGTGCCCCTCTTCCAGTAGAATCTTGTGCATGCAATAGGTGGGGTTGATCCCCTTGATGTCTGCCATGGTCCACCCAATGGCAGTTTTGCACTCCTTTAGTACCTGTAGAAGCTGTTGAACCTGCACATCTAATAAACCAGATGAGATAATAACAGGTAGTGTGGAGTTGGGACCCAGAAACTCATACCTGATGTGGGATGGCAATGGCTTTAGTTCCAGCTTAGGTGGTTATTCAATGGATGGTTTTGCTAGAGGGGTCTCTCTCTTTTCTAAGTGTAAGGGCTCAAACTCTAGATTTCTATCCCAGAACCCTCTACCTTCCAATGCTAACACCCATTCCGCCAAATCCTCCCTATTCACTTCATCTAAGTTCATTAAGCATGCAGCTAAGGGGTCCTCAACCGTCAACACCTCATCATCCGACTCTACAATTACATCCACTGCATCAATAAGAGAGCAATTTGCGAACTCACTCGGTCGCCTCATAGATTTCTGCACATTGAATATAATTTCTTCATCATTGAGCCTCATCTTGAGCTCCCCAGTCTCACAATCAATCAAAGCTCTCCCCGTGGCCAAGAATGGTCTTCCTAAGATTATAGGAATTTCTTCATCCACCTTGCAATCCAAGATTACAAAATCTACGGGGAACACGAATTTTCCCACCTGAATAAGCACATCACCAAGGATCCCAAATGGATGTTTACGGTCCTGTCGGCTGGCTGCAGCAACATGGAGGTGGGTCTAGCTCTCCCAATTCCCAGCCTCTTATAAATCACCAGGGGCATAAGATTGATGCTGGTCCCTAAGTCACACAGTGCCTTAGTAAAGGCGAAGTTCCCTATAGTGCATGGAATTGTAAAGCTACCTGGATCAGATAACTTTTCAGCAACAGGTCTAGACACCACTGCACTACATGTCTGAGTAAGAGTCATTGTGGCCAAGTCTTGGAAGTCAAACTTCCGAGACATAAAATCCTTCATCATTTTAGCATACCCAGGCTTCTCCTTTAAGGCTTCAGTCAATGGAATGTTTACCTGAATTTGCTTGAGCATTTCAAAGAACTTTTTGTACTGCTCCTCCTTTTGGTGCTTGGACAACCTCTATGGGAATGGTTCAGGAGGTATTTTCTTTCCAATCACTTGGGATTTCTCTTTCTCAACTATAATTTCGACTATTGGCTCTTCAACCGGCTCAGCTATTTTCTCGGTCTCTTGCTGCTTATTCTTCTCTTCAGGTACGGGCTGGACTGTCACCTCTGTCAATACCGTAGACTCATCCAGCTAAATAGGAACTAGAATGAGTGTCTCAGCCTGTATGTTACATCGCGCTCTATCTTGCTCAACATCAAGATCCCTACCATTTCGGAGACTCACTGTCATTAGCTGCTTGGGGCCCTGGTCCTTTGGATTGATTTGGGTATCTGCAGGTAATGTCCCTTGAGGACAATTGTTTAATGACATTGAAATCTGGCCCACTTGTACCTTAATATTTTTATTGGCCGCATCATGTGCATCCACTCTTTCATTAATCTTGGCATTGGACCCAATAACCTGCTGCATCATTGCTTTCAGTCTTGCAAACCCATCTTCTTGTCTTCCACCATGCTGTTGTTGAGGTGGATGGTACCCTTACTGCTGATTGTTGTACCCCTGTGGTCTAGGATATTGTGCCATGTTGTTGGGGGGTCTCATACCTCCCATTTTTCCGGCGTTATACTGTGGCTGAGATGGCATGTATTGTTGTTGAGTCTGCTGACCCCAATTCTGATTTCCTTGTCTCTGGCCCCAATAGTTAGCCACGTAGTTCATATCTTCAGGGTGCTGATGATGATGATCATGCTCTGCATTCCACGGATTACCAATTGGCTGGCTAATGCAAGATGCGCACAAGCCCCCATTGGTAGTATCTACTATATGTACATGCTGCTTAACCCCTGATTCCTCCACCTTTTTGGTGAGGATGCTCATCTATGTCAAGAGAGTCGCCATATTTTCAGCCATAGTGTTAGAAGGATCAAGAGGCACTGAGTGCACCACTGGAGTTATAGGTGCATTCCTAGTTGTCCATCCCGAATTCTGTGCCATTTTGTCCAGCAAATTCTGTCCTTCTCTCCATGTCTTGCTCAAGAACGCCCCACCAGCTGAGGCATCTACAATATTCTTCATGCTGTCTGATAACCCCATGTAAAATCGTTGCCTCAACATCTGTTCTAGAACACCGTGGTGAGGACACATAACCAACATACCTTTAAACCTGCCCTATGTCTTATGTAGAGTTTCCATTGGTTTCTGCTTGAAGCTCACGATCTCATCAATTTGTTGAGCAGTTTTGTTGGGCGGGAGGAACTTATTGTGGAATTGCTTAACTAACTCATCCCAAGTTTCTATAGAGTTGATAGGGAGTGAATTTAGCCAAACCTGTGCAGCTACTATCACCGAGAATGGAAACAATAGTAGTCTGATTGCTTCCGGAGTCACGTTGGGTTGCCTTTGAGTTTTGCATATGGATAAGAAGTTCTTCAAGTGTTGTTGAGGATCTTCTATTTGTGTTCCAGAAAAGAGTCCCTTATTTTGCAACAAGTGTAGCATATTGTTTGTGATCTGGAACGATTCAGCTTGTATTGCGGGCACAACAATGGTGGTGGCCAAATTATCAGCAGTGGGTTGTGCCCAGTCTTCCCTGACGTTTCCATTGGGATCGTTCACATCTCCCATTTCAGTTTTGATTTTCAGTGGTTATTGGGATTGTTGAATTCTTTTGTTGGCACGGTTCAATGCCCGGAATGTTTGCTCAGGGTCTGAGAGTCCTTCAAGTAGTTCTCCAGTCCTCGTAGATTTTATAGGCATACACCTGAGCAACCAAGTCAACAACCGTCAAATTTTCAATCAAAAGTTGGGTCGAGAGAAAACTGACTACAATAAGAATCTTTGTATTTCTGTCAATGGCAATTGATAATTCCGTTCGTTCCCCGGCAACGGCGCCAAAATTTGATCACGCCCAACTATGCCTTATAAAAAGGACTCTGCGGACGTTATAAATATAACCCGAGTATTATGCCCAGGGTCGAATCCACAGATAGTTAACTTATCAATCACTATCTTCAGACCCACTAACTCTTCAGAACCAGTTTCCCCAATATTTGAATCTCAGTTGAATGTTTCTTTACCAACTACGTTTGCAAGTAACTAAACAGGTGTAAACTAAACTAATAAGGTTGTAAACAATAATGAGAAGAAGCTAAGGCAATGATTTCCCCTATTGATGGAATCCCTTCTGTATGCTCACACAAATTTACCAATACATCTCTATCAATCATGAACGCGCATCTTACCGTAAATCTCTCCCAAGTAATCACAGTAATTTACTATTGCACTCTCCCGAGAAATACTAGCTTACTTTATTTAGCACAATTCACTTTAGATTACACCCAAGGCTTCGTTATCCCTAATCCCGCCTTTAAACCCGCAATTATAGATTCCTCTTATAATTTAGGAGTGGTGTTGTTCAACAAAAACCTAAATATACACTTTTTTCCAAGTTATGCACACTAAATAGGCACAGCTAATTGAGGATCCTGTCAATTAACTACAATAAATACGAAGTTGAACAAATAGAGATTAAACTAGCAATTTGTATTCACATAAACAAGAAG
>MU665790.1:0-25510 GCA_026770625.1 Nicotiana glauca
GACGATACTTACACCAACCAGCCCCAAAAACACACCCCAGGACCGCCTTGAGCTCCTGAGTCCACCCATCTATCCTGTTTCCTTCAAAAACCCCTCCTTCTATTCGAATATACAAAAATGTGCCGTCGGAACCCTACCACCGGCGAGCACAACTTATGCCAATAGTCACCAAATTAACACCCGTTGTTCCTCTTCTCATCCCCTTTCCATTCTTCCAAGTGATTTCCTTCGAATCTTGCTGGAAAGCTTCGAATATCAAACTGAAGTTTTCCGGCCAAGACTCGAAGTATGCCAAAAATTCCAAATTCACACCATAGACTCCTTTTCACATCCTTTATCTTAATATACCAACCTTTTCCTTCAAATCTTGCTCAAACTTGTCGAAATTCAAATTTGAATTTTTCTGGCCAAGAACTCAAGCTCAAATCTTTACGATTTTTGACCATAACATCCTTAACCACGTGTTTTCTTATGAAAACACATGGTTGGGGATGTTACGGGTCAAGAATCTCGAAAGATTTTCTCAAAAATGGCTGGCCAGAATTTTTGTTACATCAGTGAGTTCTACTTTCATCTTTCTTTCTTTTTCATGTTTGATTGTTTTCTGGTTTGGTCTTTGTTTTGATTTTACTTGCTGATTTTTTTTAATAATTAGCGATGCATGTTCTTAGGATAATTGTTATGCTTTAGACTTGTGAATATCAATTTAAAGTTAGTAAGCAATTAGTTAAATCTTTTGGTTTATAGTTTGTTCAGTGGCTAGTTGAAAATGTAGTAATTAATTGTTAATTTCATCGGTTATTTGATAGTGTAATAGTATGTTTGGGCATAGCTGGCTAGATTTTTTATTAGTAGTTGATTAATCATATTAGTCTGATAGTTAAAATTCAGGGGTTAAAATAAGTGAAGGGCAATAGGTTGATTGGTAAATTCAATTAAGATTCAGGGGTAGTTTGGGGACATAAAATGGGATATTGGTAATAAACCTAAGTAAGTAGGGTAGTTTGGGAATCCTAAAAGGGCAAATAGGTAGATTTCTAAGTGAAGTGAGGGTATATAGGGAATTACATAAGGGTAGAAGGTTCTAGATGTGGTGATTAGCATAATTCTTAACAAATAAAGGGTAGTTAATTGAATTACAAGTAAAAGAATAGGGATGAAACTGAAATAAAAGAGGGGCCAAAGTGTAAATAATAAAATTCAAAATTCCCTCCATTTTTAACTCTATAAATAGGCATCAATATGCCTCATTTGATAAGTTTTGGAAATCTAAAATATTTCTCAAGTAATTTCTGCTATTTTAGATCAGAATTCTCAATATTCTTCAGTACAAAAACTCAAAAACATTAGACTTAAAAGAAAAAAAAATATCCAAAATCCATTGTTTCATTGATCTAAATTCAACTTGAAGGCTGTTTTTGTTGATTGTTTCTAATTCTGGTGATTGAAAGGCTGGAATTTCGTTTTGAAACTGGTCAATCGTGTTCTCCTGGTCTATATCTTCTACTGTTAGTTGAAATCTGGTGGTGTTGAGGTTGTGATTGATACTTGCTGCATTAATTCTTGTTGCTGATTGCTGGTTTTTAGAGATCTAATTCTCTCTTTTCTCGCATTCTTTGATCAGGTACACAGCTCTGACTTTGATAATTGTAAGCCGAAATGAGAAGGATGAATCCAAATGTTAACTGAAACATGAAATCTGAGTTGTTTCAAATATGTGTATTTGACTTGTATTTGCTTAAATTTATATTGATTATTATGTTAAATGGATTGTAATTAGGACTTTAAAAGAGACTTGAACTGTTTGTTGCGTTTAGTTTCAATTGGATTGTGATTACACTGCATGAACTTGTTTAGATTTAATATATTGGTTAACATAGCCACTTGGATATTGTAAGTAGTTGGACTTTTGAAATTTTGATTTCTGAAAACTGATTTTGGATTAGCTGGACTGAGATAGTTTGAGTTCAGCATCTCATTGTGTAAATATAGCTAAATTCATTGTTTGGATTGTATTAAATTGAAACTGAACTTGAATTGGCCAGATTGTTAAACTGTGGGTTTAATTTCATTTCTTCTAAACTTGCAACTTCAATGAAGTGTAATCGAATTCTTGTTACGTTTTTTGGCATCGTAAACAACATTAGAATAGGATTAATCAAGGTCTTATTAAGTGTTGAATTAAGTGTTAAGTGATTCAAATGAATTAAAAAATAAAAAGAATATTAAGTGTCAAGGTGATGTCTATAGCTGACGTTGGAAATTAATTGGGGCCATTTTGTATTGTGACCCATCCAGATTCAAACCTAGGCAGTGAACCTTAATTCACTAACAAGCAGCCCAGGTCCCTTTATGACTGTATACGTTTGGGCCTGGGCTGAAATTGGCAACTGGTCAGTTTTGCTTTGATATAAAATTACCAGTTAGTTTGTTGCAATCCAATAACTGATTACTCATAGTTACATTAGGAATAGCCTTAAAATAAAATGATGAGACGAGCCTCGCCAAAGCAAAAACAAAAATTACGGGGCCCTCAATCAATAATTGCTTACTAAAAATACTTAGAAATTCGGGAGGAACCGTTTAGCGAATTTCACGGTCTTCCCAAAAGTTAATAAACGCGTAGTCGCTTTACGCACGAGTGTTAATAATTTTATTTTCCTGAATACGGGTGCACATTTATGTGACCCAAATCCAAATCTCAATGAAGTCGAAGTGTGTTAAAACCCACGGGCGTACTGGTACGGCGTGGTTCGAGATACATTTTCACAACTTTGTAATTCTTGTAAAATAAATAATAAATAGAATAAAAGCGGATTATTAATAAAAGGCACATAAAAATAGAACATATATGGAAATCACATAAAACCAAATACGACAGTTGAGCGACCGTGCTAGAACCACGGAATCCGGAAATGCCTAATACCTTCTCCCGGGTTAATAGAATTCCTTATCCGGATTTCTAGTTCGCGGACTGTTAACAGAGTCATATTTTTTTCGGTTCGGGATTCAACCGGTGACTTGGGACACCATAAATTTTCCAAGTGTCGACCCTGAATAAATAATAATAAATCCCGTTCCGACTGTCCTTTAAGTGGAAAAACTCCTTTACACCTTTCGCGGGGTGTATTAAATCACGTAAAAAGGAGGTGTGACAGGCATGGCTTCTCCTTCATCGTGAGAGGGCGCGCCCACCGTCAATGGAATTGAATCAGAAGCTCCCTCGAAGTTAGAAGATGCACTAGCCATTTTTGTCATGCAAACAGGAAGAAGTTGCAAATACGAAAGAGGTGATAATGGCAGAAAGCACTAAAATAGAGAGAAACAAAGATGCAAGAACTCTGAGGGGAAAAAGAGAGAGTTTGGAAATTTATATCTTAGAAAGAGCAACAACCCGAATGAGGGATTCCCTTACCTATTTATAAGAATGCTGGCACCCTATTCGAGAAAGTCAAGCACCGCCACGTTGATTTCAAAACAGAAGGGGGCCATAAAATAATGTAACAAATCTGGAACATGCGCCATTATGACGCATGATGAAATGAAGCCATTCTAAGCTGACGTAATGACCAGATGTGGCCCTCGAAGCGCCACATCGTCATGTTGCCATAAAAAGAAATTCTTGCTACTCGACCGCCATGCCCAGATTTCTCAAGTTGCAACGTCCACCCACCGCATTCGTCCAAAAAACAACCTCGGCAGGCGGAGGGACTTACTGTACGGGTCGAAATTTGACCAAGGAATCTTGCTCAAAGGTAGATTATAAGAGATGATTAGGCCAAGGTCGTACTCGAGGCAGAAGTAACTTTTCGGAAAATTAAATAACCGAGGTCGAGGTCGAGTACTCAGGTCGACCATAACGGCTAGTTTTGTAGTAGGATATTTTAGGGAAATATTCTATTGAATATTCTCTGCACTTGCACTTTGGGTTAGGTAAGGGATATCCTAGATAAATTGAAAGGGAGAGAGAAGAAAGAGAGGTAATATTCTATATGATAAGATCACTCATGAAAAGTTGACTCAAAAGTAAATTACAAACATTGTCTTTCCACTAAGATTCGATTTGTTGTTCATCCCACACTTTCTCGCATCAGATCCCGAGAAATCTCCCTATATTCCCACGTTTGTTTGTCTTACATCATTTTTAAAGAGAAGAATCATCCACCACATTCAATATTTGGGTGAATCATTCTCTCTATTTACATCTATTGCCATTTACTACATTTATTGCTTATTATTGTTCCCCCGTAAACTTATAACAATACCATTTAATACCCATTGAATTAAATTAGTTTAAATGTAGTTCTACATTATTTGTATAAACCAATTTCAGATCTAGGGTTTATTATGTTTAACTAAGGTTTACCTACTCTCTTCTTATTTAATTAGTTTAACATAAAGACTTAATACTTTTTAGTCAAACAATAAGTAGTTAAAACAGAAAATCAATTGAATGTTCACAGGTTTCATTTGAACTCCATTGGAAGAATGGTGGGAAAATAAGTAGAGGAAGAGAAGAATGGAGAGGAAGAAGAAGAGATATAGGGGATGGGGAGCAGACGGTACTAACAGGGAGGAGGAAGGACTCTTCAGCCTTTTTTTATATTTCTTTCTCTCTTTTTAACTTTAATTTTACCTCTTCTTTTTATTTTTTCTTCTTATTTTAATATTTTAGATCAAAATTACCAGTGCTCACTCTCTTCGTTCACGTGCATTACATGCATATTGTCCAACTCAATTTAGTCAATGCCATGTAAGTTGGATCAACGGTCGGAGGGGTTTAAATAATATATTTGATCATGTTCAGGCGTCCACTTGAAACATTATAGAGCAAGGGGACCGGGATGTTGAATAGGAACGAGTACGGGTGTCTATTAAGATATTCTGCCTAAAATATTTATTTGTGTACCCATGCATTAATCGATTTTTTTGCCAGTGCACCTATAGGGATTGTTTTAAAAAAATTCATTATATTTTGATCATTCTTAGAAAAATTCCTGGCAACGTTATTGCCAATTATCAATTGTGATTTTTGTTAGTATTGGTAAATCCTCTTTCAAATACAATGCCTTCATTTTTATTATAACAATATTCAGTATATTGGGTTTAGAGAGTTGAATGTTTTATATCTAAAATTTGATGTGGCACCATTGGATTTATACTCACTTTTTAAAGAAGTTTAACCGTTACTAAATTTTTGGGTAACTTCAGATACATCACTTCTCTCTTCTTCTTTGTTGCTGCTTTCTTTTTCGTTGTGCTTAAGGTTTCTTCTTCTTCTTCTTCTTCTTCTTCTTCTTCTTCTTCTTCTTCTTCTTCTTCTTCTTCTTCTTCTTCTCCTTCTTCTTCTTCTTCTTCTTCTTCTTCTCCTTCTTCTTCTTCTTCTTCTTCTTCTTCTCCTTCTTCTTCTTCTTCTTCTTCTTCTTCTCCTTCTTCTTCTTCTTCTTCTTCTTCTTCTCCTTCTTCTTCTTCTTCTTCTTCTTCTTCTCCTTCTTCTTCTTCTTCTTCTTCTTCTTCTCCTTCTTCTTCTTCTTCTTCTTCTTCTTCTCCTTCTTCTTCTTCTTCTTCTTCTTCTTCTCCTTCTTCTTCTTCTTCTTCTTCTTCTTCTCCTTCTTCTTCTTCTTCTTCTTCTTCTTCTCCTTCTTCTTCTTCTTCTTCTTCTTCTTCTCCTTCTTCTTCTTCTTCTTCTTCTTCTTCTCCTTCTTCTTCTTCTTCTTCTTCTTCTTCTCCTTCTTCTTCTTCTTCTTCTTCTTCTTCTCCTTCTTCTTCTTCTTCTTCTTCTTCTTCTCCTTCTTCTTCTTCTTCTTCTTCTTCTTCTCCTTCTTCTTCTTCTTCTTCTTCTTCTTCTCCTTCTTCTTCTTCTTCTTCTTCTTCTTCTTCTTCTTCTTCTTCTTCTTCTTCTTCTTCTTCTTCTTCTCTTTAGTTGCAAAATGGATTTATTAAATTTATTGTTATTTTGATAATTTGATGATTGAGTTTTGTTCTTTATGATATTTGAAAGTTATATTTTAGATTTGAGATCATTTGAAGTAGATTTAGGTATTGAATCGTGTGTTCGATTGTTACAATTCGAAAAATAAGTTTATGTTTCATAAATTAAGATTTAAAATCTGAAGTTTTATTGAAGAAATTGAACTACTTAAGATTTGAATTTCTAAATTTGCTTTTAAAAGATAGAAGAATTTCATATTTGAAATCTAAAGTTGCATTGAAGAGATTGAACTACTTACAACACAATAACAATAATCCAGTATAATTTCACAAGTGGTATCTGGGAGGATAGTGTATACGCACCCCTACTGTAAGGTAGAGAGGCTATTTCCAATAGATCATCGGCTTAAGGAAAGAAGAAAGTAAAGCAGTAGCAACAAGCAGTCAAGAAAATAAGGTAAAAGGAACAACATGAAGTGATAAAAATCTACCAATAATAGAATATAAGACTACCACTCATAACACTGGAATGGGAAGAAAACACACTTGACTTACCTACTAATTTCTACCTTAATCATCGCCCTCCATACCTTCCTACCAAGGTTCATGTCCTCCGTGAGCTGAAGCAATGCCATATCCTGCCTAATTATCTCTCCTTAATACGTTTTTGGCCTACTTCTACCTCTCCTCGGACTTTCTAAGGCCAACATCTCGGACGTCCTTACTGGGCTTATGTGCTTCTCCTCTTTCACATGCCCAAACCATCTTAAGTCTCGCTTCTCGCATCTTGTCTTCTACGGGGTTCACTTCCACCCTGACCAGAATATCTTCATTCCTAATCTTATCTATGCCGGTATGCCCGTACATCTATATCAACATACTCATCTCTGCTACTTTTATCTTCTAGACATGAGAGTTCTTGAATGCCCAACACTCTGCCTTATACAACATAGTCAGTCTAACTATCACTATGTAGAACTTACATTTAAGTTTAGACAGCATATTCTTATCACATAAAATACTGGATGAAAGCTTCCACTTCACCCATCCTACTCCAATACAATGTGTAATATCCTCGCCAATTTCCATATTTCCTTGGATTATAGATCCTAAATACTTGAAACTATCTCTCATGGGAATGAGTTATGTTTCAAGCCTCACGTCCATGTCCACTTTGTTGGTTCTGTCGCTGAACTTACACTCTAAATATTTTATCTTGGTCCTACTCAATTTGAAACCTTTGGATTCTAGGGCCTGTCTCTAAACCTCCATCGTGTTGACAGTGCCTCGCATCTCATCATTCAGTATAATATCATCCTCAAATAACATACACCATGACACCTCCCCTTAAATGTGATGCATCAGTATATCCAACGCAAGACAAAAAAAGGGGGCTAAGATCTGACCCCAAGTGAAACCCTATCACAACTAGAAAGTAGTTTGATTTTCCTTACAGCATCCTCACCCGAGTTTTAACTTCATCATACATATTGTTAATTACCTCGGTGTGAGCTACATGAAGACCTCTAACTTCCAAACATCTCTATAGAACATCTATTGGGACTTTGTCATATGCTTTCTCTAGATCAATGAACACTATATGCAAGTCCATATTCCTCTCTCTATACTTCTCCACCAACCTCCTTACAAGATGAACGACATCTGTAGTCGAACGATCCGGTAAAAGGCCAAACTAACTTTTGAAAATAGACATGCTCCTCCCCACCATCTCCCAAACTTTCATAGTGTGGCTCAGCAGCTTGATACCTTTATAGTTATTGTAATTTTGGATATCACCCTTGTTCTTGTACAATAGAATCATCGTACTCCACCTCCACTTTCTTGTATCCCTCTTCATTTAGGAGTTTATGAATGTATGACCCCTATCTACGTCAAATATGTTTCTTGTCCATCAATTCTGCTATCCTCGTCTTTAATGCACTTCACCTAGTCCAGGTCATGGGACTTCCTTTCTCTCACCTTGGCTAGCCTGTATATTTTATATTTTTTTGTCTCGCCTTTGCTCCTAATTTCCTCATATAAGCATCCAAACACTGCAATCTTAGCCGCCATAATCGTTAACATTACCTCTTTCTTAGTCTTTTTATACCGCTCTTTATTTATTCTCTTCTTCTCCTCATTCTTGCTCTCTACCAACTTTAGATATGCTGCTTTCTTAGCTTCTACTTTTTCTTGGACCTCTTTATTCTACCACCAGTCCCCCTTGTACCCACCAGTGTAACTCTTCGAGACCCCTAACACCTCTCTAGCAGCTTTCCTGATGCAATTCACTATCGAGGTCTACATATAACTCGTGTTCCCCTTACTCCACTAAGCTCCCATAGCCACCAACTTCTCCCCCAACTCCCAAGATTTATACTTAGTCAAGCTTCCCGACTTGATCTTAGGTTGACCATATAAAACCTTTTTTTCCTCTTCCTTATGATCTCCAAGTCCAGTACCAAGAACCTATGCTGGGTCGAGAGATTCTCACTCGGGATAATCTTGTAATCCATGCAAAAACCTCTATTTCACTTCCTAAAGAGTAGGTAATCAATCTGAGTCTTGGCCACTGCACTCCGAAAGGTGACCACGTGCTCCTCCTTCTTCTTAAAACTCGAGTTAGCTATCACCAAATCATAACTTTTAGCAAAGTTCCACTTATGTTTTTATACCCAAAACCGATTCTGCCATGCACATCATCGTAACCCTAAGAAATCGTCCTGATGTGGCCACTGAAAATCCTCTTCTATCAAAATATCTCGAAAAACAGAATACCAAGCACTACCTCATCTAAATTATCCCAGAAGCCTCTTTTGACCTCCTCTCCAAGCCCACCTAAGGTACATAGACACTAATAACGTTTCAAGAAAGCCCTCCAACAATTATCTTAATAGCAATCAGCTCGTTCTACACCCTCTTGACCTTTACCACTAGCTCCATGAGTTCCCTATCCACCAAAATACCTACCCCGTTGTTATCCCTCACGCTTCATGAGTACCATAGTTTATACACGTCTAAATCCTGTGCCTTAGACCCTTTCCATCTAGTCTACTCACAAGCTATACTAATCCTCCTCTTCTACAGGATCTTCGCTATTTCTCTAGACTTTCGCATCAGAGTTCCTATGTTCCAAGACACAAATATTAACCTTAAGGCTCCTTTCCCCCTCCCTCCCCCTCCCTTGCTCCACCTGAGGACATGACCTTACTCCATCATCATTCACCCCAGTCACTATAGCCTAAGGGATACAAATCTAATCCTATCAGTGATACAAAACAATAATAGTAATAAGGAGCAAAGTCTAACAAGAAGGAATATTAACACACGCAAATGATAGTAAGGAGTGGAACATATATACATCACATCAAATAAATTTGAGGAGCACACAACAATATAGCAAACCACAACAGGATACTAAGGAACACAAAACACTAGTAATGGCAGGACATGTATAAGGAACACAAGACAATATTGAGATGTAGAAAGAGGGGTTGGGGGAGAGGGAGAGGAAGGGGGAGAGAGAGCCGGTGGTGGTATGATTTTCGCCGGTGCAAGCACGATACAGGTAGTTGGAGCGGTGGCAGAAAGAAGAAAAGACATGAAAAAAAAAGAGATAGAAGAGGAGAGAGATAGGAAAGAGAGAAGAAAGAGGGGAGATGAGGGAAGAATCTACCTGTGGCGGGATAGTGGCCCCAAGACTTGATTGGTCATCGACTATAAGGGACCGTTAGGAATCAAAGAGAGAGAAAGGGTGAGTCTGAGCGAGAGAGAAAGGTGGCCAGAGAAAGTTCTCTCTAAAGAACTTGAGATTTGATTTCCAAAGTTGTATTAAAGAGACGGAACTACTTTAGATCCGAGTATACTTTGTGGAATTTTGTGCAATGAGCTATAAATTTGATGGAGGCCTCAAAAATAGGTATATATGAGTAGATTTGTTAATATGTTTAATACTAGTTTCATTATTATGTGCTACTTCGTATAATTTGAGCTTAAAGGAGAATGAAAATGCTTAAGGGATAATGAAAATTGTCCATTTATTTCGAATTACTATCAGCGTACCGGGCCGGGCTTAAAAGTGAACACGGACCGGGCTCCCAACCGTGCGCGCAATTATTCTTCTCCTGAGATTTGATCACTGCCATTTTCAACTCTTTAAGCTCCATTTCCATCATTCACTCACAAGCCATGGCGGAAGCCGACGAACAACCACCGCCATCGACGCCGGCATCGTCCACGGCCCCAATTTACATACATCCACGAAGAGAGCCATTCCAGCATGGCCTCCTCCCAATCTCTAAACTCATCTTCACCGACGGCACTCAAACTCTTCTTCCAATTCGAGATAAGCTATTATCCCTAACCTCCTGCTCGGGTCACCGAGCCAATTTCGAAGCAATTGCCGAAGCACTTCAGATCTCGCATGAGCATGCTCGCCTTGTCCTTGAGACAATTGCCTCCGTTCTCCACTCCGACTTTGATCCAATCGTCACCGCTAAGCCATCGGAGATCGGCTCCGTTGGCGTCAACGTGTTCGATTTGATGTTGTTTTTGTACATTCAGAGTTATAAAAGGCTGCTTCCTAAAGGACATAAGGATTCCGCTGCAGTAGCTGATGTTTGGCCTTCTACATCCGCCTTCGACGGTTTCTTATCAGCTCTTTCGCCGTTGCAGGTCAGGAGCTTGTGTTTTCTAAATTCCATTCCGTTGTATGATTATTCTGTATATTCAAATTGGAATTTAGACATTTTTTGGATAGTGATTGTGTAATATGAAGTACTGTAGTGGTTTAGTCTTTTAGAGATTTATAATATGCAGAACTTCTAGTACTTTTTATTTGTAATTTGGATATAGTATTTGCGTTAGATGAATTTAAATGGAGTAACGTGATCAGTGAGGATTCATATAGTCAATCCCAACTTGTTTTGGACTGAGGCATAATGTGTTAACCAAAAACATTGCTTAAAAATTGCAGCTCGTACGCAGCAATAGTCGGCGGTTTATGCCATCACAGGCAGATGAAGAGGCTCATCAATTATCCTATTTACAGAAGCACTTGGGGAACATTCTTTCACTTTTGGCAGAGTCAGTGGAAGGGGATGGTGAAGAATCACTGGTTTGTGAAGTTTAGACCTTTGAGTTATTAACTTATCATACCATTTTTGTCATTTTATATTCTTCATGTAAACTCGTCAAGGCATGCTACTTAGTTTTTATTCATACAAAACGTACTAAGAATAGTGCACTAAAACTGAAACGTCCAATGTAGGAGCACTTGTTTCTTGATGATGCCTATGACAAATCCTTGCTGCGTCATTCACCTCTATTGGCATCCATTTTGTGCCCTTGTTTGTTTTCATTCAGTATGGGCTTAAAGGCATGCGGAAAAGCTAATCTAGTTGCTTGACTCCATAGGTTTTGTCTATGGAGAAATTGGAGCATCTGGGCTTCCTAGTCTATTTTGGTGAAAAGGGATATGAGAGAATCCCATTGAGTCAGAATGCCCCATTTTTTGCCAATTCAGATCCAGAGATGCCTGCTGTTCCTGTTCCGGCAGCTCAAGTACATGACTGGCTTCTAGAAAATATAGCATCTGCTTTGGAACGAATTACTGAGAGGGCTTCTGCAAAGGAAAATGGACCAAGCACTGCCTCTGATCAGGATGTACCAATGGCTGATGTCGCTGCAAGTTCAGTGAAGAGTTCGTCAACTTCTAGAGGACCAAGTTTCATTGAAGGAATTTCCAAATCATCATATGTAAGGCTGCCAAATGATATTAAAGGCTCCTCTGTAAAGGTAAGTTCCAATTTTATTTTGTGTGTTATTCTTTTTCTGGAAAAGAGTTGAATGATTCATAGGGAAAGTATGGAGCTCTTGTAAATCGGCTATTTTCTTGTTGTGTGTGCTAAGGTTTCTTAGTGTTCTACATGATCTGTGACATCGAGGGGAAGGGGTCTGCAGGAATGGGCTTATGCTGAATGTGCTCCTTTAGGTCATTTTCTCTAGCCTGTTAATTGTGCCAAAATAAACTTGTTCACAGTTTGGTAGAGTTGGAACAGTGCCCTCCCGAGAAAGGCACAGAATACTGTTGCGCGCATTGTGAAGTTATTGACAATTAGTAACTCATTAATATGGTGCAATCTTCTCTCGTTTAAAGGCTAGAATAGAACATTTTAAATCAACTCCTGTGAGTGTGGGCAAATATCACTATATAATTGGTCAAACTGACTTTTAAACTCAACTTAGGTTCTTTACGATAGAGCAGAGGTGCTTTTATGGTCATGATTGTAGAATTACAGGAAAGATTTAATTCTATAAGTTTATGAATGTAGAATGGACTGTCTTTACATGTAAGACTCTTGATATATGAATATACTAATGTGATTTAGAGGCTTATAACATTATTAAGTCTGTTCCAACTGACATAAATCATAGAGTTACTATATTAAAGATGGATATGCCATATAAGTCAAGATGATTAAACTTTTTTGATTAATTAAAGCGTAAGTTCATTAATAATGGGAGTCAAGATGGTAAGCTTTAAAGTTATTTCTTTGATAAGTGGTAAGATTTTAAAGTTATCAGCAAGGAGATATTATCACATTGCATCATCTTTTGTGGAACTTTGTGTTTTGCAGAACTCATTGGAGAGGATAATTCTTATGAACTTATTTGGTTTTATTACTGCCTCTAGTTTGTGCGTGTTTAATCTCTAACTTATCATTACTAGGTTCAGCAAATCTCTTGAATACTGCCGTTCTTTTATTTCCTTATTGACAAGTTTAAAGCAGAATCACACTTGTGCCGAAGGAGATTCAAGGATTCTAGAATTTTGTCCATCACGGGTATAGGGTGGGTTCTCAAGAATGTTTAAGACTAGCATTGAAGTGCATTACAGAAGAATATGGAAAATGAAAGGAAGCAATTTGGGATAAGTGGCCTGCATAAGGTTCTCTCTAGTGTCTAATTGAAGGCTAACCCAACCAATGTGGGACACAACAGCAGCATGCTGAGATGTTTATCTTTGAATATTTTAATAGTCTCAAATTCCAAAAGCTTGTCAAGCCTTACAATTGGTTGCCAAATTTTTTGGGTTAAGCATGAAATGATTTTACATTATTAGCATTTTAACTTTTCTTGTGGTTTAAATGATATGATTTCTTCTTTTTGCCATGTCTTGTTTTACCTTGTATCCCAAAAAATTCTTGGCTGGACAGATCTAAATTTTGGGGTAATGAACTTTCTACTTGATTCTTGATATTGAATCCTTTTTCTCTTTTGGCAGGTTGTCAATTGCCATGAATCAGTCATTTATATTTTAGCTCCTTTGAAATATGCGACAGTATATGGATGCTCTGACGCAACTATTGTCCTGGGAGCTCTGGGCAAGGTAGGTACTAACCTTTAGGAAGATTTTGCATTTTTCTTCTTAAGGGTCGTTTAGTAGTGAAATTGTAGAAACGGAAAAGGGTTCAACATGCCCTTAAACTATTAAAAGGTTTAAAAATACCCTTCATCCACCTATTGGGCTAAAAATACCCTTCCATCCACTTTTTTGGTTCACTTATGCCGTTTGACCGTTAAGTCAATTCTAAATTAAAAATAATTATTATTCTTCTTGATAAAATAGAATAAAAAATTGTAAAAACAGGAAAAAAAAGTTTTTTATAAAATATTTTTGTTTTGAAAATATTTTTTTTCATTTTTTTTTCTGTTTTTTTAAAAGAATTTCGTTTTATTTTCGTTTTTCAGTTTTGTTTAAAGAAAATATTTTTGTTGTTTCAAAAAAAAACTGAAAAAATGAAAAAAAAATATTTTTCAAAAACGAAAATATTTTTTTCAGTTTTTAAAAAACGAAAATAATTTATTAAAAGCATTTTTTTTCTATTTTTACAAATTTTATTCAGTTCTTAAAAAAAAAAAATGCTTTAAAAAACTGAAATTTTTTTTCTTTGTAAAAACTGAAAAAAGAAGAAGAGGAAGAAGAATTTACTAAATTAGTGGACTACTGGAGCACTAGTTTAAAAAAAAGAATTTTTTTTTTTTCCGTTTTTACAATTTATTATTCTATTTTATCAAAGAATAATAATAATTTTTAATCTAGCATTGACTTAACGGTCAAAGGGCATAAGTGAACCAAAAAAGTAGATGTAGGGATATTTTTAGCCAATAAGTGGATGAAGAATATTTTTAAACCTTTTCCAATAGTTTAGGGGCATTTTGAACCCTTTTCCGTTGTAGAAATTCTAGTAGGAGGTAAATTTAGTTCTACATTACCTTGTAACTTTTTGTAAATGTCTCATGTATATATTGTGAGAATGCACGGGAGAAAAATATTATTGATGTAATTGTCATATACAATGAGCCCTATATATATACACATAACATGTCCTACTCCTACTACGATTAGGGTTATTTACTCCTATTTACATAACTATTCTAACACTCCCCTCAAGCTGGTGCATATAAATCATATGTACCGAGCTTGTTACATATGTAGTTAATACGAGGACCAGTGAGGGACTTGGTGAAAATATCTGCAAGCTGATCATTCGACTTCACAAACTTTGTAGCAATATCTCCCGAGAGTATCTTTTCTCTAACAAAGTGACAGTCAATCTCAATGTGTTTAGTTCTCTCATGGAACACTGGATTTGACGCAATATGAAGAGCAGCTTGATTATCACAAACAAGTCCCATCTGACTAATCTCACCAAATTTCAACTCCTTGAGCAACTGTTTGATCCAAATTAGCTCACATGTCGCCATAGCCATCGCTCGATATTCTGCTTCTGCACTAGACCGAGCAACCACATTCTGTTTCTTGCTCTTCCAGGACACCAAATTTCCTCCTACCAAGACACAATACCCAGACGTAGAACGTCTATCAGAAGGTGATCCTGCCCAATCAGCATCTGAGTATCCAACGATCTGCTCATGGCCTCTATCCTCAAACAATAAACCTTTGCCTGGAGCTGATTTTATATACCGAAGAATGCGAACAACTGCATCCCAATGACTATCACACGGAGAATCCATAAACTGACTCACAACACTCACAGAAAAGGAAATGTCAGGTCTTGTCACTGTAAGGTAATTTAATTTACCAACCAGCCGTCTATATCTTGCAGGATCGCTAAGAGGCTCCCCCTGTCCTGGCAGAAGTTTAGAATTCGGATCCATCGGAGTGTCAACAGGTCTACAACCTGTCATTCCTGTCTCCTCAAGAATATCTAAGGCATACTTCCGTTGTGAGATCACAATATCCGAGCTAGACCGAGCAACCTCAATACCCAGAAAATACTTTAGTTTGCCTAGATCCTTAGTCCCAAAGTGTTGAAAGAGATGTTGCTTCAATCTAGTAATACCATCCTGGTCATTGCCGGTAATAACAATGTCGTCAACATAGACCACCAGATAAATACAGAGACTCGAAGCAGAATGCCGATAGAATACAGAGTGATCAGCTTCACTCCAAATCATGCCAAATTCTTGGATAACTGTGCTGAACTTACCAAACCAGGCTCGAGGAGACTGCTTTAGACCATAAAGTGCGGCGCAAGCGACATACAAGGTCACGAGACTCCCCCTGAGTAACAAACCCAGGTGGTTGCTCCATATAAACTTCATCCTCAAGGTCACCGAGTAAAAATGCATTCTTAATGTCCAGCTGATAGAGGGGCCAATGGCGAACAACAACCATGGATAGAAAAAGGCAGACTGAGGCTATCTTAGCCATGGGAGAGAAGGTATCACTGTAATCGAGCCCAAATATCTGAGTATATCCCTTGGCAACAAGACGAGCCTTAAGACGANTCTTAGGGATGGAAACAGAGGACAAAGAAGATAGAAAAACATAATAGGGTGATGACAAACGATGATAACTCAAACCGACATAATGGGGATTAAGATTAAGGGTGGTCCGTATACCTTTCCGAAGTGCAATCGGTGTACCAGGAAGAGACAAGTCCGCAGCAGGAGCAGGGTCAGGTGCAGGACGTGAATCTGCTGGGCTTGATGCTGGGTGCGGACAACGATGATATGTCACAAGTGGTGTTCCTGTGGCAGGGAGTCTAGGAGGAGCCACACTAAACTCCTCAACGGTTGGAATGGGTAGGACTTCAGTAGCGGAAGGTGAATGAGGAGCTATAGTAGGCTCGGGTAAGACTTCTGTGGCGGAAGGTGAAGGAGGAGCTATAGTAGACTTCTTAAAGGTCGGTATAGGTAAGATCTCAGATATATCAAGGTGGTCAGAATGGTCAGAAGAGGTAAAGAAAGGTTTAGACTCAAAAAATGTGACGTCAGAGGACATAAAGTACCTACAAAGATCAGGTGAGTAACAACGATATCCCTTCTGAACACGAGAATAACCAAGGAAGACACACTTGAGAGCACGATGAGCTAACTTATCTTTCCCTGGGGCTAAGTTATGAACGAAACAAATGCTCCCAAAAACACGAGGGGGAACAGAGTATAAGGGTGATTGGGGAAACAATACTGCATACGGTATCTGATTTTGGGTGGGAGAGGAAGGCATCCGATTAACTAAATAACAAGCTGTGAGAACTGCATCGCCCCAAAAACGCAATGGAACATGAGATTCAATGAGAAGTGTGCGAGCAGTCTCAATGATGTGCCTATTCTTTCTCTCTGCAACCCCATTTTGCTGAGGGGTATAAGGACAAGAGGTCTGATGAATAATTCCTTGAGAAATCATAAACTGCTGAAATTGAGAGGATAAATATTCTAAGGTATTATCACTGCGAAAAGTGCGAATAGAAACACCAAATCGATTTTTAATTTCAGCACAAAAATTCTGGAATATAGAAAACAACTCAGAACGATCTTTCATTATGAAAATCCAATTACATTTTGAATGATCATCAATGAAGCTAACAAAATAACAAAATCCCAAGGTTGAATTGACTTTACTAGGACCCCATATATCAGAATGAACTAAAGAAAAAACAGACTCTGCATGACTCTCAATACTACGAGGAAAGGAGGCTCGGGTATGTTTTCCGAGCTGACGTGACTCACACTCTAATGTGGATAAACTAGACAAACTAGGCACCATTTTCTGAAACTTGGATAAGCTTGGATGTCCTAAACGTTTGTGAATTAGGTCCGGGGGATCTGTAACTAGACATGCCTTGGAGGAGTGTAGTGAGTTAATATAGTAAAGGCCTTCTGATTCAAGTCCTGTTCCAATCGTCTGCCCCGTACTGCGGTCCTGCATAATAAAGGAATCATCAATAAAATATATACCACAATGGAGGGCACGAGTCAAACGACTAACAGATGCAAGATTAAAAGGACAGCCAAAGATATAGAGAACGGAATCTAGAGTGACAGAGGGTAGGGGATTCGCTTGTCTAACTCCTTTTGCTTTGGTTTGAGACCCATTGGCTAAAGTAACAGTGGGAAGAGACTGTGAATACGCAATATTTGACAAAAGTGATTTATTACCAGAGATATGATCAGAAGCGGCTGAGTCCACAACCCATTGTCCAAGAGTACTAGACTGGGAAACACAAGCAAAAGAATTACCAGTAACAGAAGTATCAGTCTGAGCAACAGAGGCTACTTGTGGAGATGTCTGCTTTCTTGCTCGATACTGAAGGAACTCATTATACTCCCCTTCAGATAAAGAAAATCCCTGGTTACCTGCAGTCTCAGTCTGAGCAACATAAGCATTTTTGGGTGGGCAGCCATGTAAAGAATAGCATATGTCACGAGTGTGTCCAAGTTTATGACAATAAGAGCACTTGGGTCTAGATCTTCCAAAACGACCTCCTCCTCGTCTATTCTCCATAGTATGAGATGCCCGATTGTCCACTGACTGGGAGACGAGGACAAATGAGTCAAGTGTCTGTGATGAGCTCACTGGGTGACTTGGTGCTGCAGCAAGGCGAAGTAATCGAGAGAATAATTCATCAACTATGGGGACAGTCGGACTAGCCAAAATCTGGTCACCTACTGAATCAAGGTCATTAGGGAGTCCAGCGAGTGTAAGAACTAGAAACATCTTCTGCCGTTGCTCTTGTTGCTTTTCAATACTAGCAAAAACTGACATCAACGTCTCAAATTCTTCCATGACTGCCTGTACTTGTCCCAGTAAGTAGACATATTCAATTCCCGTTTCTTCAAGATTGTCATTCGCGAACATTATAGAAACGAGATATGTCATTAGTGTATAAATTACGAGCCTTTTCCCAAACTAAATAACATGTCTGGAATGGATGGAACAAGGGTATCAACTTGGAATCAATAGATCGCCATAGGATGCTACATAACTGAGCATCGACCTTCTCCCACAGTGTTTTGGCCTTTTCATCACCTTCGCTAGCCTTTTTTGTTAAATGATCTTGAACTCCTTGACCTTTACACCACAACTCGACAGACGAAGCCCAAACTAAGTAGTTTGAACCTCCCATTAAAGGTTCTGAGGTAATCATAACACCAGAATTGCCAGAACCCGGGTTTTTAGACCCGAAAGCATCGACTCCAAAAGACATCGTTGGATTATCACCAAATAACAGAAAGAATCAACTGACAATTCGCTGAAACAGATGAAGGAAACACTGTGTTTGCCAGAAAAGTACTGTAGCTGCCGGAAAAAAAATCAGTGTAGTCCCCGGAAAAACTCAAAGTGGTCGGAATCAAAAAATAAAATTATGGATAGGCTCGGAATTTGAGGGCGACCAGGCTGTCCTGAAGAAGCGCGGCCAAAAAATGGAAGTCGGCGGTCGCCGGATAAAATTCTCCCGGCGGCACGTGAGGGCGCGTGAAAGGGTTTCTGCAGGAGAAAGTTTTGGGGCTTGGTCGCCGGAAGATGATCTATCTCGTGGAGGTGTTGGTTCTTTCACAACACCAACGGATATGGACTTTCCCTCGGACAGTACTGTTTTGCCGGAAAAAAAGGCAATTTTTTTTTCTTCCCGGAGTCGCTGGAGTTTATGCACAGCGATGAATATCTCACGATTGCTCTGATACCATGTGAGAATGCACGGGAGAAAAATATTATTGATGTAATTAACATATACAGTGAGCCTATATATATATATATACATAACATGTCCTACTCCTAATACGATTAGCGTTATTTACTCCTATTTACATGACTGTTCTAACATATATGAATTAAATATGTTCTTATTTGTGTGCTTCTGAAAATCAGCCTGCACTGTACCGTAATACAGGGGTTTTGCTGTTTAGCCATGCCAAGGCACGATCTACTTAAGGGTACTTATTGGGCGAGGTGCCATCTTCTACAATGAATATGTTCTAGCATTTGCACCACTATTTATCACATGCGCTTGGTGACAAAGATATGTAGGCTTCTAATTTTGTATACATATTTTGTACTGAATTTGAAAATCTAAGTAATTAGGAGATGGAGAAACAATATCATTCGTAGTTTCTCCTACCGTTGAAGTTTGAGATTATCAGAAAGTTGAGCTTATTCTTATCTGAGATTTGGTTTTATTTAAATTTGATCCAGTTGGAGCTGTTTGGTTTGAAAAAACTTCATTTAGGCTGTGCTGGCATCAGCTACTAGTTATGAATGCATTTTGAACTTTGTGATTCTGGATGGTGTTTAGATCTCGAATGGACCTGTATGAGTACATAGGATTCATATAGCTGAGTACAATTTATCTAAGGTTGAGGCATAGATGTTGGAATGATCGATATTGATATTCTTCTGTAGTTATGGCTCAAATGCTGTACACAAAAATGTCACCAATATTTGCATGCAATTCGAAGATGAAAAAGGAAGAAATTTATGCTTTATGAAACTGATGTTTGCTGCTTTCTACTGCCAGTAAAAAAAGCTTTCCATGATTTCAAAAGCTACTGACAAAAAGTAGAGAGCTAGCTTTCCCTAGTTTCTTGTGTTAATTGATTCATTTTGCAAATGGTTTACAATTGTGTATTTGATGCTCTAAACTTATTATTGGATTTGACATTTAATTGTATAAAATGTCTGTTGCAGGCTGTCAGAATTGAGCACTGTGAACGTGTACACGTGATTGCAGCAGCAAAACGTATTTGTATTGCCAACTGTCGTGAATGCATATTCTTCTTGGGAGTAAACCAGACACCGCTTCTTGTTGGTGATAACCATAAATTGCAGGTCTGTGTTACTTTTGTGCTGCTGCTCAAAGGTTCAGCCCTAATCCAAGTCTCCAAAATCCTTATTTTATTCATACATGTATGATTCTCCGTGATCACTCTGCATCAAATAGTCATTGCAAACTCCTATGGATTTAGAAGTGATATTCAGTCAGCTTTTAGTCTTTCTTTTGTTTTTTATCAATCTTATGCTGCCACAAGTGTAATGCAATTTGTTAGAATAATAATAGCGGGGCGAGAACAACATTAGCGTACTTGTCAATGCAGCAGAAGAATTATTGAACTCACCACCGAAACATTTGCCCCAAATCGAACTTTGGATCACTAGGAAACAAAGTTAATCTTCTACCAATTAGATGCCCTTGCTTGTGTGTGCTTTTCGTTGGGAGAACGAAGAGATTCAGAGAAAATTCTTACGTTAGGAAAAAAAAAAAACTTACGCATACTTGTTCTATGTTATCTCCTTCATATAAATAGGTAGAGAAAATAGCGGTTGAGGAAGAAACCCACCACTCACCCACGTTCAGTTTAGTGGAGAGGTTGTGGTCTAGTGGTAACTTCCTTTAACCTCTCTCCCTTATCTCCTAATCGGATCGGGTCAGCCCACATGGAGCGACCCATGACCCATAATCCAACATCTCCCACTTCGCTCATAGTGGGCTAGACCGATGTCTTTGACACACTTTTCATACCGGCAAATAGTTGGTGCGACCTGCGAGCACAAAGAGCTATAATATTCCAAAACCAATTAAAGGTTGCACTAAAGCTCTATATAGAAATCCAATCACATATGGAAAGGATTCACTACTAGCACGAGGATATTATTACTCGCAATACCCCAGACATCATTCGCTATTGCAGTAGCTACTTATTCGATCCCTCATGTTCAAAAGAGGCAAACTCGAGTTCTCATATAACATTGTATCCACTAAAAGTTAATGTAACTTCTTTGGGATCTCACACAATGAAGAAGCTAGGATTCAATTTTCCATTATCCCATTGGTCGATAGCACACGTGGTATGACACACATGTTACGGTGTTCTCATCTTATATTGGCGCATGTGTTTTATTATTTTAATCATCCAACACCGTACAAATCTTGGTCTAGACACCTTCAAGTGTCTAACCCGAGTTTCCCACTTCAATAATCCTCAAACCATCTTAGAGAAACTCGTATCTGGCTTACAAAACAAGTCATAATCGAATAGTGAAATTCGTAAGCTATCAAGAACGACCTCTACAAATAAATATAACCTCACATTATCCAAGGTCATATTAGGTCTCATCTCTTCACGATTTTTAACGTAAGAGGCAATTGCTCGTGTGAGAGAGCCAATCTCGCGACTTGTTCGATACACTTTATCAACAAAACATTCATCACATGCATACGAGATATAGCAAAATTCAAGAGTCAAATATTGATGAGCATAATATAATACTAAAGTCATATTACAATACATAAATATGTTCATATCCTTCGCAAACCTAGAGCCATAACATGTTTCTCCAGCAGGTCTCTAGATATCGCCTTTGTAAAAGGATCAACTATCATGCTTTGCGTAGGAATGTACTGTAAATTTATCTCTCCACTTGCTACCATGTCTCTTACAAAGTTATACTTGATGTCAATGTGTTTGGTCTTGCTGTGATACTTAGGATCTTTTGTATATGCAATAGCCGCTTGACTATCACAATATAGAGTCATGGGACCCTGAGAGTTCTTTGTAATATTCAAATGCTCAAAGAATCTCTTCAACCAAACAGCTTCTTGTACTGCAGACGCACAAGCTACGAACTCAGCTTCCATTGTCGAAAGGGCTGTACAGGTTTGTTTCTTACTTTTCCATGATATAGCACCACCATTAAGTAAGAAGGCATAACCGGATGTTGATTTTCTATCATTCCGATCACTAGCCCAATCAGCATCTGTATATCCTCTCAAGTATAAATCATTTCCACTATAACATAGTGAATAATCTGCAGTTCCCTTCAGGTATCTGAAAATTCTCTTCACAGCTTTTCAATGATCTCTTCCAGGATTGGATTGATACCTGCTAACCAGACCTACGGCATAACAAATGTCTGGGCGAGTACACATCATAGCGTACATCAGGCTCCCGACAGCACTTGAATACGGAACTCGAGACATGTCTTCCTTTTCATTTTCAGTCTTGGGACACATTTCAAGGCTTAAAGTTTCACCTCTCGCTATAGGAGTATCCATGGATTTGCAACCATTCATGCGAAAACACTCCAAAATTTTCTTTATATAAGTTTTTTGAGATAGACTCAATAACCTTTTGGAACGGTCTCTTTGGATCTTAACTCCAAGGATATAGTCTGCTTCGCCCATATCTTTCATGTCAAATGACTTTGAAAGCCATGACTTGATAATTTTCAAATACTCCAACTTATTTCCGGCCAATAAAATATCGTCCACATAAAGAGAAAGAATTACAAACATCCCATTGGACTTCTTCACATAAATGCAATGGTCTTCATTGATCATGGTGAAATCATATGAGATCACCTCCTTGTGAAATCTCAAATACCATTGCCTTGAAGATTGCTTCAGACCATAAATAGATCTTTTCAATTTACAGACCTTCTTTTCTTGGCCTTTAACGATGAAGCCTACAGGTTGTTCCATGTAGATTTCTTCGTTCAGTTCTCCATTGAGAAAAGCTGTCTTCACGTCCATTTGATGTAATTCCAAATCCAAACGTGCAACAATAGCCAAAAGTAAGCGAATTGAGGTAAACTTCACAACTGGTGAAAATGTTTCCTCATAATCTATTCCAGCTTCTTGAGTAAAGCCTTTTGCCACCAATCGTGCCTTGTATCTTTCTATTGACCCATCCGCTTTGCGTTTAACTTTGAGAACCCATTTGTTCCCAATGGCTCTACGCCCAGGCGGAAGATCAACTAGATCCCAGACTTTGTTGGTTTTCATGGACTTTAATTCTTCTTTCATTGCTTTCATCCACTCATCTTTTCCAGGGCTCGATAAAGCCTCAGTTATAGACTTTGGCTCATCCATTTCTGTGGGAGATACCAGGGAAATATAATCTTCAATTTCATAAGTACGTTTGGGTATATTTTTCCTGGCACTCTTTCGTAGTTGAAATTCAGGTTCGTCAGAAGGATTTTGGGATTGGGAGTTCCCACTCCGACTCCCACTTGGATCAAGAATAAGATCTTGATCAATTTGATTATCAACTGTGTCAGAAGACACTTGCTGACTATCTGAGATCAACATTTCATAAAGAGGCTCTCCATTCTTTACCTCGCCCTTCTTTGGAAAATCATTTTCCAAAAATGTGACATTTCGCGATTCAATCTCAGTAACACTTCCATCATCTAATTCACCAACGAACACATACCCTTTGGAGTGTTCTGAATATCTTATAAAGATACATTTCTTGCCTTTTGGACCTAATTTACCAAACTTGCTAAAAGAATCTTTTACATATGCAGCACAACCCCAAGGTCGCAAATTCTTTAAGTTTGGTTTATGACCAGTCCATAGCTCATAAGGAGTGGAAGAAACTGATTTAGAAGGCACTTTGTTCAATATATAAGTTGCAGTCAATAACGCATCTCCCCAAAAGGAGATAGGTAAATTTGCTTGCGCCATCATGGACCTTATCATGTCTAGTAGTGTTCTATTCCTCCTTTCTGCTACACCATTTTGTTAAGGTGTGTACGGAATAGTTAACTGTCTGGTGATTCCCTTTTCATTGCACAATCCTTCAAATTCTTTTGAAAGATATTCACGCCCTCTATCGGTTCTTAAGGTCTTAATCCTTTTGTCTAATTGATTCTCAACTTCATTCACATATTTCTTAAAGCATTCAAGTGCTTCAGATTTATGAGAGATCAAATAGACATAACCAAAACGTGTGAAATAATCAATGAACGTAATGAAATATAAAGCACCAGACCTAGCCCTCACATTCATTGGACCACAGATGTCAGAATGAATTAATTGCAATGGAAAATCCGCTCTCTTAGCCTTTCCAAATGGTTTACGTGTAATCTTTCCGGCAAGACAATTTTCACAAGTTGGCATTTCAATTTTAGAGAAAGAACCCAAATGTCCTTCCTTAGACAATCTATTCATTCGATCCTGCCCTATGTGACCTAATCTTGCATGCCATGTAATAATATCAACATCATTGTTACTAGAATAACATGCCATAACACAACGGTCAACATAATAGTTATACGTAGAAGGGTTACAATCTAGCACAATAAAACCATCATAACGATGTCCAAAACCATAAAAAAATATTGTCTTGAGTAATTCTAAGACCACTGCGACTAAAGTTCAAATTGAAATCTAAATCTAGAAGAACAGACACAGATACTAAGTTTCGTCGAATCTCTGGAACATATAGGACGTCATGCAACATCAAAGATCGGCCACCATGCATGTCCATTCTGCAAGTGCCTATCCCTTTGACTTCAAGCTTTGCATTATTTCCCACATATACATGCTTTGATCCAGGTGGAACTCGACGAAACTCTATAAACGCTTCTCTATCACAGCTCACATGGTCGGTGGCCCCTGAGTCTACAATCCACAAAGGATAAGATTCAGTTAGTAAAACAATGCTAGAAACATATATAGCACTAAGAGATGCGTTTTGAAATGCTACCTTTTTCGGCTCCGTGCACTTACGAGCAAAATGCCCTGGAATTTGGCAGTTGTAACACTTCATCTTGCTCTTGTCTTTCTTCTTGAAGAACCGTTTTCCTTTCTTGGAATTTGGCTTGTTTCTTTTCTTGGAGGGTCCTTCTCCGGTCTCCTTGCCCTTTCCGTTATTTTTCCAGTTTCTCTTGCGCTTGAAGCTTGATCTCTTTGTACCACTTGATTCTGCCACAAAGGCATTAGGTACAGCTTTAGCAGCACCAAGCCGCTCATCTTCAAGCTCCATATGACGAGCAACATCAGCAAAAATTTTGACGCTATCATTGTGGGTCAAGTTAACTTTCAGATGCTCCCAATTATTGGGAAGAGACTGAATCACTGCCTAAACCTACTGCTCGTCAGAGAGAACATGGCCAACACTTTTGAGTTGAGCAATCATATTTGACATCACCCTTAGATGTTGCTTGACACCGTGATCATGACGCTTTTTGTACATGTCAAACTTGATTGTCAGCTGACGAAGGCGAGTCACAATCGTACCCCCATATGCCTCCCTTAAATGCGCCCACATGGCATTAGCAGTAGGGAATTATTCACATTCATGAATGAAATCATCCATAACTGAGCTTACAATGATTCCACGAGCAGTGGCATCTTTCTTTTTCCAAGAATTGTAAGCCTCAAGATCTCTCCTATGTTGGGCAGTGTTACCCTCCTCTGGGCAAACCATGACATGGTTAATGGCTTCAAGAGCATCTTGCTCTTCCAGCACATACCACATATTACGG
>MU665790.1:34732-77429 GCA_026770625.1 Nicotiana glauca
ATAATAATATCTATTACTTTATAGGAAGCCTTAGCAGGCCCAATATAAACCTGAGAGCCAGGCCTTCAACACAATAGTCTTAAAACAGTAGCAGGGATCCACAACACCTTAACCAGGCTTCCAGTGTGTCAAAGTTCCCAAAGAGCCTCAAGGACCCCGGGCAATGCTTATAATGGATCCATACATTCAACACATAATTCATAAGAGATTGAAAACCGGCTCTAATGCGTCAGAGTTCAAAGAAATCTCAAGGACCCTAGGTAGTGCTCACACTGGAGGTGGTAGGAACCTAGATAGCTAAGAGTATAAGTTTAAAAAATATTATATGTAAGGGGTAGGGGATAACTTTAGAAAAATAGTCTGGTTTTTAGGAACAAATAGTTCAAATTATAAGAGTACAAACAGAACAAAGTCCATATTTGGCAGATTGGTATTAGTTCAGAAATGGATGATATAACAGAATTAAAGCAATCACAACAAGGGTAGAAGTACTTGAATTACATACAGAACTGACTACACCTATTGGCAATACCTAAACATATTCTGAATAGGGAGCATACATCTGAATCCATCAAGGTTTCACATTACTAAAGGTTACTGAGTTTATTAATTATCACTAGGTGGGACCATATGAGTGTATATTAAACAAAAGCATGCTGAAGTTTGAAATAACTAATCAAACAAACACATAGCACAAGGTAGCAGGGGTTTAAAGCATACTAATCTAGAAAGAAGTAAACAGAGATCACATGCCAGATATGCTATGTTAAACTAACTACATAAGCACATAGAACAGAGTAGGTTAACATGAATTAAGGCATACTAGTTAGAAAGAATGCAAATAGGAAACATATGGAAAACATAAGCATATCAAGGTTTGAAGTAAACTAATCATATAATCACATGGGACAGAACAAGATAACAAGAACTAAGACATAACAGTTGAGAAAAAGATGGTCAGGAATCGTGCATTAAGTAGAAGCAGGTTGAGATCTGACTACATAAGCATATAGAGTAGAGCAAGATAACATGAATTAAGGCATACCGGTTAGGGAGAAAGTAAGCAGGAAGGTGAAGGTAATTGGAATCCAAGAGTCTAGCCTTGGCTTTCAGCCGGCTAAGACAATGCAGCAAATTTGAGTTATAGAAAGAACTTAAGTTTTGTGAGTGTAAGTGTGTAAGTATAGGTGTGAAAGTGTAGGTGCGAGCTTGTGTGTCTTAGCGTGTATGTGTCTGAGTCTGAGTGTGTGTATCTAGAATCCGGACAAGGGAAAGGCTTTTATAGCATACAATAGAGTAAAACCAATAAGGTAGTGAACCAATCACATACAAATAAGGTATAAAAATTAATTAACAATCAATTAAGGTCAGCATGAATCAATTAACAAGAAAGAATCGAGTAAGTATCACTTAATTTAAGGAAAATCTCACAGGGTATCAATCGGCAATTAAGAATAAGATTAAATATGATAAGAACTAATTCCAAATCAATTAGGAATCAGAATACAAAAGCAAGCCATTAGTAAGGATAATTAATCCCATAAATAAGGCAAGAACAGGTAAAATCTTAATAAAGAAATGCAGTTACTAAATTCAAACCCTAATTTAGGTAAGTAAATCAATTAACACTTAATTGACAAAATTAAAGATAAACAGACAAGAGATAGTAGAATAAATAGTCAAAAAATCAAAACCCTAAGAAATACAAAGACATATAGATGGATATTGATTAAATCAACTAAAAGTCAGTTACAAAAGTAAATAAGAAAATTAGAACCTTTTTTTTTTTGTGCAGAAATCCATTAGAAATCAAAACCCTAGCTTTTAGGATAAATAAAATCGGTCAATGATAGTAGTAAAAGCAGAAAATTTTAAGGGAGAAATACCAAAAAAATACAAAATCGCTTCAGATCTAAAGAGATCTAAACGATTCAACCAGAAAATAGCTAGGTTCAAAAAATAGACAGAAGCGAATCAAATCTGGTTTGAACCAAAGATTTGGATCTCTAAAAATACGAAAATACTCGTACTCACAGGTATCAGAGTGAACATAGACGAAATAATTGAGAAAAGACAGACTTTGAGCCAGATTTGGCTCGAGTCTCTTGAGATTCCATCAAGCAACATAGAAATCATGTTACCAATAGAGAGGTAAGGATAGATAAGGCATCAAATTGAAGGAAACCCTATGAATCAAGGGGTATATCAGTGACGTCTGGATAAGGTTAGAGGGGGGTGAGAGAGAAGAGATGAGAGAAGGGATCAAGAGGCGGCGACTTGGGAGAAATGAGGGTAGGGTTTGGGGTTTGGTACATTAAAAGGGGTCGGTTGATTTAGGGCCGTTGATCTTCTGAGATCAACGACCAAGATTAGATTTAAGTAGGGCGGGTACAGGTATTTGGGTTTGGGTATGGATCATGGGTTAATTTAATTTAATTGGGCTGAGGTGAAAATTGGGCTAAGGTCCAAAAATTAAAATAGGCTATATGTTAAATACCCTATTAATTTGATTAAATAATTTATAAAAATATCCAATAAATAATAAAAAATACTATTTATGCATGAAAATAATTTAAAATAATCAATCATTTTCCATGCAAATAATGTAATTATGCATATATGAGCTATTATTGCAAAGTTATTGTAATTAACCTAAAGATATAAATATAATTATGCATATAATGATTAAAGCTTAATACAAGTATAAATGATAAAAAAATCAAGAAAAAAATTATTATAAAATTATTTGTGATGAAATTAGTAATATTTTAGATAATAAAATGCTGGAATAAAATTAAAATCCTTTTTAAAAATTATGGAAAATTATGAAAAAAATACTGGTTGATGTTCATGCATTATTTTGAAACCTCTCTTTATCTGGAAAGGATGAAAGAGTTATCGGGTAAAGAAATGATGACAATTTTGACCGAATGAGGTGTTTTGAAAAATATAGGCCGCACCCTAGTCTCTAAGCTGCCTACATATCTATGGTTTTGTAGGAATCGGGCCATGTGTAGTTCTGGACCCAATGGTGAATGAAACCAATGAAATTGTTATAGGAATAATCGTATGTTTCAAAAAGGGTTCTTTTGGGAAGGATAGTATCAGATGGGTTTATGCGGAGTTATGAAGGCAAATTTGAATCATAACGGATGTATCACATGGCAGATATCTGAACGGTCATAGAGTAAGGGCGAGTAATCAGTGAGAATTGGTTACATGTGAGATAATGGCAGAGTGTAAATAGTATGAGTGGGAACCGGAGTGAAGTTTGCTCCCGTTTGAAGAACAGTTACTTCCTGAATTACCTGCAAAACTTAAAATACGATGCATGCAAATATATAGATTATTATGAGAATTTAAACATGATGCAAATTCCCTTAGGACCATGTAGACCATGACGTCCCGGGCTATGAATCATGAGATAGGGGATTCGCATGCCATGAAATGGTGTCCTCGGGACATGAGGATGGTGCCTTTGGAATATGATGCCTTTGAATAATGATGTGCAGATTGAGAGATCCTCAGGACATAACATAGTGTCTTCAGGCTATGAGGATGATGCCTTCGGACTATGACGCCTTCGGATAAGTTGGCGATAATCAGCCTATGAAGTGCAGAGACATGGTACCAAAGGTAATAACAAGACAAAGCTTAGTCTTGTGCAGAGTTTGGGGCAGAGCTTAGCCCCGAGAGAAGAAGATAATGCAAAGTTTAGAATAGAGCAATACTTATGCAGAGGGAGACAAAGCTTAGTCTCACGATAAGGCAGTGCTTAGCCTTATGCAAGTAAGGAGGTAGGGTTAGCCTCATGTGAGATGTGAGACAAGGCTCATTCTCATACAAAGAGAAGGCAGTCCTTAGCCTTATACAAATAGGTAGGCAGAGCTTAGCCTCGTGTGAGATTTGAGACAGGGATTAGTCTCATGCAAAGAAAAGGCAATGCTTAGCCTTATGCAAATATGGGGGCATGGCTTAGTCTCATGCAAGGGTTGATATAGAGATTAGTCTCATGCAGAGAAGGAAATAATTAGCCTTATACAAATATGGAGGTAGGGCTTAGCCTCATGCAAGATTTTAGACAGAGCTTAGTCTCACGCAAAGAGAAGGCAATGCTTAGCCTTATAAAAATATGGAGGCAGGGCTTAGCTTCATATAAGATTTGAGAAAGGGCTTAGTCTCATGCAAGGGAAGGCAATGCTTAGCCTTATGCAAATATAGAGTCATGGCTTAGCCTCATGCAAAGATTGAGACAGAGCTTAGTCTCATGCAAAGAGAAGGCAATGCTTAGCCTTATGCAAATATGAAGGCAGGGATTAGCCTCATGCAAGATTTGAGACAAGGCTTAGTCTCATGCTTGGGAATGCAATGCTTAGCCTTATGCAAATATGGAGGCAAGGCTTAGCCTCATGCAAAGAGAAGGTAATGTTTAGCCTTATGTAGTGGACAAATAGCAAATAGGAGCATAATATTTCTTAGCTAGAGATATATTTATGCTCGTCGATCCGACTTGTGAAGATCGTGATTTTATATGTGTATATTTGCGAGTACTCCTGTTATGTTCACTGTGCCTGAATCCAAAGAAAAATTATGAGTTTTTAGGGAAAGGTTGGTTTGTGCCTTTGTCTACTTGCTTTGCTTTGCGCTGGATGCCCTGTTCGAGTTGCCCTGGGTGACACCTGGCTATCATAAAAATAAAGTTTTCAAAAATATGTATTTATCGATGAAATAGAATCATTTTAAACATAGTGGTATATAGAATTAAGTAAATCAGATTAACTAATGACTGCAACAATTTTAGAGACATTGGCGGCTTTTTTGCACTAGAATTTTGAGGGCCCTCCTCAAAATTCTACCCCAGTTTGATCCTTTGGCCGTTCTGCGTGCAATAAAATTTGTTGGATCTACTCTGGAATTTTGAGAATCCTTCTCAAAATTTTGCCCCAGTTACTTAACTAATTTTTGACTGTCTGGCAAATAATGGTATCGGCTGGACTTGTTCCGAAATTTTGAGGGTCGTCCTCAAAATTGTGCCCTAGTTTCTGGTTATGGGGAAATGAAGATTTTGTTAAGATGTGACCGAACCCATAGGGCTGCCTACTCCCTCTCAAACTGGAATCAGGTCAAGCGTAGTTCAATTACATCAGATGAATGAATGTAAACAATCTAAACATAGTATCTCTTGACTGCATCTGAATTGATAGGTTTGGCCAAACTTCTCCGTCCATTTCTTCAAGTATGAGTGCTCCTCCTGTTAGCACCCAAAGAACCACGTAAGGACCTTGCCAGTTGGGTGAAAATTTCCCTTTGGCTTCATCCTGATGCGGGAAGATCCGCTTCAACACCAGTTGCCTCAGTGCAAATTATCTTGGTCTGACCCTTTTGCTGAAAGCTCTGGACATTCTATTATGATAAAGCTAACCATGACACACTGCAATCATTCTACTTTCTTCTATTAGGCTAGTTGCTCATAGCGGCTCCTTATCCATTCTGCATCACTGAGTTTGGCTTCTTGTAAGATCCTTAAAGAAGGGATTTGTACCTCGGCTAGAATGACAACTTCGGTACCATAAACCAGTAAATAGGGAGTTGCCCCAGTTGATGTGCGGACCATAGTGCGATACCCCAATAAGGAAAAGGGTAACTTCTCGTGCCATTGTTTGTGATTTTCTACCATTTTTCTCAGTATCTTCTTGATGTTCTTGTTAAGCTTCTACGGCTCTGTTCATTTGAGGCATGTATGTTGTAGAGTTTTTTTGCTTGATTTTGAAGGTTTCACACATGGATTTCATCAGGTCAATGTTGATACTAGCGGCATTATTAGTAATAATAGACTCGGGAACCCCGAATCGACAAACAATACGATCCTTGACAAAATCTGCGATGACTTTCTTAGTTACAGCTTTGTAAGATGCAGCCTCTACTTATTTTGTGAAATAGTCGATAGCCACTAAAATGAACCGGTGCCCGTTAGAAGCGGTGGGATCGATCAGACCGATGACATCCATTCCCCAGGCATCAAAATGCCAAGGTGCACTTGTTGCATTGAGATCATTTGGTGGTACCTTTATCATGTCTGCATGTACCTAGCATTGGTGGCATTTCTGGATGTACCATATGCATTCCATTTCCATGGTCATCCAAAAATATCTAGCTCTGATTATCTTTTTGGCTAGAATAAAACCGTTCATATGTGGGCCGCAGGTTCCAGCACGTATATCCTCAAGAAATTTGGAAGCCTCCTTTCCGTCAACATACCTTAACAACCCCAGATCAGGAGTTCTTCTATACAGGATCCCTCCGCTTTGAAAGAAGTGATTGGACAACCTCCGCAGAGTGTGTTTCTGCGTATGGTTTATTTGTTCTGGATATTCTCCTTTCGCCAAATATTCTTTGATGTAATGGAACCAAGGTTTTCCATCCATTTCTTCTTCAACATGAGCACGGTAAGCCGACTGGTTATGGATTTTCACCAGGATGGGATCGATGGAATTCTTGTTTGGATGTTGTATCATTGATGACAAGGTGGCCAGTGCGTCTGCTAACTCGTTCTGGACTCTTGGAGCATGTTTGAATTTTATCTTTGTGAAATTTTTCATTAATTCTTGCACATGATACAAGTATGGTATATCTTGGTGTTTTTCGTAGCCCATTCTCCTTGAACCTGATGTACTAGAAGATTTGAATCACCAATTACTAGCAACTCTTGTATATTCATATCGATGGCTAAATTGAGCCCTGAGGCAAGCCTCATATTCTACCATATTGTTGGTGCATAGAAACCTAAGCTTTGTGGATAACGAGTAATGTTGGCCTATTTCTGATACCAAAACTGCTCCAATACCCACTCCTTTGAAGTTTTCAGCCCCATCAAAGAACATTCTCCAACCATTGTAGGATTCACCAATGTCCTCTCCTACGAATTATACTTCTTCATCATGAAAATACGTTTTTAATGGTTTGTATTCTCCTCCCATAGGATTTTTCAGCAAGATGGTATGCCAATGCTTGTCCTTTGAGCGCCTTCTAAGTTACATAGATGATATCAAACTTACTTAACAATATCTTCCACTTGGATAACTTCCCTATTGGCATGAGCTTTTGAAATATGTACTTGAGAGGGTCCATCTTAGATATGAGGTATGTGGTATAGGCACAGAAGTAATGCCTCAATTTTTGAGTTGTCCGTGTCAAAGCACAACAGGTGCGTTCCAGCAAAGAATACCGTACTTCGTAAGGAATGAACTTCTTACCCAAGTAATATATGTCTTGCTCCTTTCTTCCCATATCGTCATGTTGTCCCAAAGAATATTCGAAAGCCCCATCTAATACGGACATATAGAGTCTCCCAGGTTCTGGCGAGACTAGGATTGGTGGCATGGATAGGTATTCCTTGATTTTGTCAAAAGCCTTCTGACAATCCTCGGTCCAACTTGTTTCAGCATCCTTCCTCAACATTTTGAAGATGGGTTCACATATTACTGTGGAGTGTGCTATGAAGCGACTGATGTAGTTGAGGCATCCTAGGAAGTTCATCACGTCCTTTTTGCTCTTTGGTAGTGGTAGCTCTTGGATAGCCTTAACTTTGGACGGGTCCTGTTATGCCCCGCAATATTACGTCCATATTACGTCCCGTAGTATTAAATTACAACGATATTGCACCTTATAGTATTGTACGTTGGAATTTTTGTAAGGTAATTGACATTAGTCCAAGGAAAAAGATTATTTGGATATTATAAGAATTATGCAATCTAAACAAATGATGAATAAATTCGTGAAGGTGAGAGGGGAATCAAGTCAAAGAAGATGAATTTTTCGTCCAAGTTTGGCATAGTGGGATAAAATAAGGGCCGAGCATTAATACCCCATATTTATGGACTAATGCCATACAAGGTACTACATGACCATAATAGTAAGGTGTACAAGGTATGTTAAAAGCGAGTAGTATTTTAATTAAGTTGAGATAATTCTTAATCATGCTGGTAATTGGTTAATCACAGGGTAACGGGATATTACCTAATTAATTGGGGATATATTAGATAAGAATTGCATCCACCAACATGGCTGCATATCAAAGCCAGCAAAGTCACAAAAATGTGACTCTTAAAGTCCACATATAGGTGGCACATCCATAATGAAGACAAAAATAGCTTCTTTGAAGTGCTACTTTGTTAGGTTTGAGCCCATTGAAACTTAGAATCATGGAGAATCCTATGTATTTACTGCCAAAAAACACCAGCGAAGCAAGATATCATTTCATGCATGTGGATATGGTTTCTAATATGGCAAAATATGCAGCCAGGCTTTCATTAATTCTCTCAAAGACAATTAAGCTTCAAGTGAACCTTGCGTCTGTCACTATTGAAAGAGCTGAAGATGTACTTTGTCGGGATGAAAGTGGTTTATTATTTGTGATTAAGATGGAGAACCTCGTATACATACTGATGGAACTGGTTTCATATCAAAAGATTTAGCTATGCGGTGTCCCAAAGATTTCCCCAAAGCAGAATATATAAAGGATGAAAATTATGAGTGGTCACGACAAATAGGTGCAATCTTTCTCAAGAATATCATATGAATTTTTTTCTACTTCGATCCGCTGTTATGTGTTGTCGCAAATGACGTGTGTTAGAGAGATTGTCAAGAGAATCGGCTCAGGTAAGTTAAGGCTATCCCTTCTTTCTTTTGGCATGATCTATACGATACAAACAAAAAGAGCAAATGCACAATTTCCATAAATGACTCTATTCATAAAAATAATAGAGATGCTTATGTTCTTGATTCCTCATGTGTCGTATTATTCTATCATCTATTCATGGGTCTCAAAAAAATACGTAAGTTAAAAAAGTTTTACTTCATGATATTACTCAAAGGCACAATAGTCTTATGACATTTCAAGAGATTTTATTGACGTACTTCTCATGTATTGCATTCATGTACATTGACCCATGACCAGATGACGTTATATATATATATATATATTAGATATGGGATATGGAAAAAGGTTACAACATTATAATGCACCACCACCTGATTAACTGGTATAAGTTGATGATTTGCCCACAATGGCCGAGATAATATGATGGGATGCCCCCAGAGGCTTGATGATGTTATGAACGCATATACCCATGCATGGTATGGTATTTATATGCATATGCACGACATTATAATATTAAATGATTCACAGAGTTATTCAGATATACATGTTGAGTCTTTTACTCCATGTTTCTCAAATGTTTACTAGTTACTGATTTTCATTCTTTACATACTTGGTACATTGTTTGTACTGACGTTTCTTTTGCCTGGGGACATTGCGTTTCATGCCCACATGTCCTAATAGACAGGTCAAGAGTCTTCCAAGTAGATTATTAGCTCAGCGGAAGGTGTTGGTGCAATCCATTTGCTTCGGAGTTGCTTCTTTAACCAGTATAATTAATACATGTATTGATTGGTATGGCGGGACCCTTTCCCGACCTTTATGATATTATGTATTCTTAGAGACTTGTAGACAGATGTCATGTATACAGATACTTTTATGGCCTTCCCAGCCTATGTTTCGAGTATATAAAGAATTATGCCGCTCTTATAGGCCCGTACTTCATATGTATATATTTGCATTTCCTCATGCTTTACTCCGATTCTTTTACCAATGATAGAATAATATGAAAGACACGTCATGTTGGTACTTGGTTGAGTAAGGTACTGGGTGCCCGTCGCGGCCCATTGGTTTGAGTTGTGATAAAAGTTGTATCAGAGCAGTTCTATCATAGGAGTCTACAAGCCGTATCTAGTAAAGTCTTGTTTATGGGTGTGTCGTGCACCACACTTATAAGCAGAAGGGTATAGGGCATTTAGGACTGTCACTCTTTCTTCCTACTCTAGATCGTGTGGTAGAGCTCACTTATAATAATTCAAATTTCGAATTTCTATTTTGTTCATTGATGGGTCTTCAATGGCTTAGCTTTCTGCTTCCTATGTTTTGATGATCTAACAAACTTGTTGTCTAAGAACCAGATAGAGAATCTTGTCCCACAGGATACACATCTCATGAGAAATGGTCGAAGTCTGAAAATCTGTAAATGGATGAATGATCATAGGGAGGAACACAACAGGGGCCCAATGCGTTGGTCCCATTAGATGTCTCAAATAACAAAACAAGTCAGGTAGCTGTACGCAATCAATATAAAGAGAAACATAACAGGGACCTGCTCCCTTGGGGTTCTCTGACAAAAGCACAAGTCAAGTGCACAACCGAAATGTAGCAAAAGAGAGCGACCATCTGGCAAAGGTTACATATGAGGAGTACAATCAGTACCAGGTCTGTTGGAGTGAGTACCAGGTCCGTTGGCGTGTTCTAACAGAAGTACAAAGTCCACTATCTAGCTAGAATGCAACTACCCAGAAGCGGCTGTGTAGACAGTGCAACAGTCACTTCTCACAGAGAAGAAGTACGCTAAGAGTTGACATCACTACCTATTGTGATATCTTTTGTGATAAAACAACCTAGTGCAAGATAGATTTTGTTTTGTGCATTCAGTGATATTCTCCCAAGCAGAAGAAGCATTCATCCAGCATTGAAGTCACTGGTGTGTCAAGAACAAGAAGATAACTCCACTAAGGATCAGTTTCCAGCAGAGTCTTATGTATATCCATAGTTGAGTTATAATCTTGTTAATTGTTCTAAATTATAATTGCTAGTTTGCTTTCTTAGAAGCACTATTTTAGGAACAAACAAAATTTGTAAACTTTAGAGTTTA
The DNA here is from genome assembly GCA_026770625.1 of Nicotiana glauca. Lineage (NCBI taxonomy): Eukaryota > Viridiplantae > Streptophyta > Magnoliopsida > Solanales > Solanaceae > Nicotiana > Nicotiana glauca. Next base: position 45,490 of record MU665790.1, read on the forward strand.
TGTTGTGACTAGGATTAGTAATAAGTTAAATCCTCTGTAACTAGGAGAGTTATAGAGTGGCTTGTGGTGGTGCATCACAAGTTAGTTTGAAATCTTTGCAATAGTGTGTTTGCAAAATGGCTTGTAATAGGAAGATTACAAGTTAGTTGAAGTGTTAAAAGCCTACATGGTAGGTCGTGTTTTTTTATCCCCTTGTGTGGGATTTTTCCATGTAGAAAATCTCTAACCTTCCTTACATTCAGTAGTTATTGCATTCTACGTATTATCTCATAATAGACCAGGTACTCTATAGCTTGGTGGACTCGTACAAATTATCAATTGGTATTAGAGCAGGTTTCTCCTATCAGGCTAACACCTAGGAGAAATCCTCAATGGCTGCTACACCAAGCTTTGAAGAAGGACAATCAACCTATAGACCTCCCAGATTCAATGGTTAATACTATGGCTGGTGGAAGACCAGGATGCACGATTTTATTATGGCAGAAGATTCAGAATTATGGGGCATCATATGTGATGGTCCACATGTTCCCATGAAGAAGAATGAAGAAACAGAGAAAATGGTGCCTAAAGGAAGAAGAGAGTACAATGACATTGACAGAAAAGTTGTAGAAAAAACTACTGTGCCAAGAAAATCTTGATGTGTGGCAGAGGAGCTGATGAGTACAACAGAATCTCAGCTTGTGAAACTGCCAAAGAAATATGGGAGGCGCCGCAAACCGCTCATAAAGGAACCACCCAGGTCAAGCAATCCAAAATTGACATGCTCACCATAGAATATGAGCTCTTCAGGATGAAGGATGATGAGTCCATGCAAGACATGCATACCAGGTTCACCTCCATCATAAATGAGCTTCACTCGCTTGGAGATGTCATTCCTAAAAACAAGCTTATAAGAAAAATTCTTAGTGTTCTACCTAGGTCTTTGGAAAGTACGGTAAATGCCATCACGGAAGCCAAAGATCTACAGACTTTGACCATGGATGAGTTGATTGGTAATCTGAAAACATACGTGATGAAAATAAAGAAAAACAATGAAAGAAGAGAGCCTAAGAAGGAAAAGAACCTGGTTCTTAAAGCTGAAAGAAGTGATTCAAGTGATGGAGATAGTGACATGGCCTATCTTACTAAGAGATTTCAAAAAATGGTTCGAAGAAACGGTGGCATACCAAAGTTGGGCACTTCAAGTAAAACAAGGAACAATGATCTCTGTCATGGATGTGGAAAGTTAGGGAAATTCATCAAAGATTTCCCACTCACGAAATAGGTACAAGCAAAATCCTGACAAAGCAGGAAAAAGGAACCTGATTCCAGAGAAAAGATTCAATCAAAAAATTGCTGCAGACAATATCGTTAAGCAGGCTCTTATCGCTTGGGGAGATTCCTCAAGTGAATCTGAAAAGGAATCATATACAGAAAATAATTCCATGATGGCAGTGGAAACTGAAGCAACAAAGTACGATTCACTGTCCGCGTTGATGGCTCAGTCAGATGATGATGATGAAGAAGATGAAGATGATGAGGCAAACTTCAGGGATGTTCAGAGAAATCTGAAATCCTACTCGTTTAAAAAACTAAGGTCTTTATCAAATGTCTTGATTGATGCTTATTATAGTCTTGTAAATAATAAGGAGATCCTGACCATAGAACTTGGAGAGGCCGAGTAATCTAGAGATGATCTAGTGGTCTGTGTAGTGGACTTAAATGAGACCATAGCCATGCTTGAACTAGAGAAAGAGGCCCTGAATGAAAAAATAACTAGCATGGAGAATGAGAGAGACGATCTGATAGTAGTGGTTGTCGATTTGAAAGAAATAATAGAAGGTCTTAGCAGTAAGAACCACACTTAGAAGAAAAAATTGCCTCTATTAAAGAAGAAAAGGATGACCTTCTAGTGATATGCGCTGATCTAGAGGAAATCGTTGAAGGACCCAATAAAGAACATAGGAATGTAAGTCTTGGGAAAGGGAAGGAAGTAGCCAGTGAGTTGCACATCCTGCTGGAAAAGGAGTTAAATGTTGTAAAAACTAGTTTTTGTAGTGAACTCGAGAGGAATAATCAACTCCAAGTTGAGTTAGAGAAAGTAAGAAATGATATTGAGAAATCCTTGAATTGGACCTGGTCCTCAGATGCTGTTACTGCTATGTATCTCAACAATAGTGGGAACAAGTAGGGCATTGGGTTTCAAAGGGAGAAAATTCCCTACAACCCGCACAACAAGTATGTCACTGTACCTAATAACTGGCTATGTACCCACTGTGGAAACAATGGGCATTTTAAAGAAAACTGTCAGGTCAGGGTTCAGTCTGCTCAGAAGAACAAAGTGTTCACTAATAGAGTGACTACTAGCACAAGACTAGGTACCACTCGCAAAAAGCGGATGCTTCCTGCATGGACCAGGAAATCTCTTATTCATCCGTTCTGTAGTAACAAACGACCCAAACTAGTTTGGGTTCCTAAATCTAACCATTGATGTGTAGGTGCAGGGAGTTGTGAGAAGAAGCAGATTGCGATGGACTATGGACAGTGGATGCCTAAAGCATGCAACTGAAAACATCATGAATTTCTTCTCACTGAAAGCCCTGCGGGAAGGGAGTATATCCTTGAGAAGAAAGTAAAGGGTACATTCTCAGTGAATAAAAAAAGGCAGAAACATTCCCTTGGCACTCAAATAGAAAAAGATGGAACTGGAAAATGATGCATGGACAGTGCTCATCACCCTTGGAATCATAAAAAAAAACTCTAGACAAAAGAAATGTACACTGCTCTCTACGTTAGAACATGTGCTGAACTAGATCCTTCCTAAATCAAAACTCGTTAGGAACCGCATATTGAAAGAAAATGCCACGCTCATGACAACGGGAAGGATCAGCTTTGGAAGCACAATGTAAACAGATGAGAGAAAGAATCATCTTGGGTGACAACACACAAAAGAAGTTCTAAAGGTCTCCAACGAAGAAAGCACTAATTGGCAGGAGATGCTCATGGAATACTCCACAATGCACTCTCCCTTTGTCAGAAAAGAAATCGTGAAGGATTAATATGATGAACCAATCCTGTCTTTGGGAAATGTGTGAGGTTTCAAATCAGGAGGATCACAAAAAGAGCAAGATGTAGGAGATTGGGAAAGGCAACTCATCATCATAAAGAACCGGCTACGCTACTGCTCATGGCACTATACAAGCAACAGAACACAAAGTGTGGGGAAGTCAAATTAACATTCATGTTTTCCTCCTCAACCAACTTCTGTCTCAAATTAGTAAATCAAAATGCACCTGGAATGATTCATGGCCCCATCAACAACTGGAGAGAAATGGCATACACATTAAAAGGTGAAATCCTCTCCTGAGGATCAATATAAAGAAGGGATTACCTTGGGAAAGCCGTCCAAAACAAAAGATCATAACTCCAGATATCTATATCAAAGCCTCAAGAAGAGAATATCTCCGATGAATCGAGGTGAAGACAAAGTCCCAAGAATCTAATGAAGAACCTGATTCTCCTCCTGGCAGTTGCGTAAGACACCTTCAGGTAAAGGTAGCTAAAGTGTTTTCTGACAAAGCTTGACTCACATCAATATCGTTGCAGTTAAACACGCATGACGATCATAGAAGCTAAAGGTACATCTATAAGCTGCAAAAAGGGAGCTATTAAAATCTTGTTCAAAAGGATTGCTATGGGATCGGGTTCTTATGGCTTAGGTTAGTAGTAATGAGCTTAATTCTACATGTCCTCTCTAAACAAAAAAAATTGTAATAATTTTCCTGTAATCTAGCTGCCACATCACCCAACCATCCAATGTCTATGCGTCATGTCTTGTCCATCAAATACTTTCACCGCCTCTGTACGTAACATTTCCCCACAAACCTAGCGCCGTCTCTAGGACTATTCAGAACCTATTTCTTTCTTCACTCATTATTAACTCCTCTTCCAATAAATCTTTTCTTCCCTCCTACGACATCATGAACCTTCTTCTCCAGTGTATAGCTAGGATCCACTCTTCATCTCTTATTCTCTCTAGCTACTTGTCTGGAAAGTATTCATCTAATGATGATCGAACAATCATCTTAGTCTACCACTTCTAGCACCCTCTACTTTATCGCCCTCCTTGAAATCAATTTCAGGTCATCACCGTTACACGCACTCTACCGCTCTATACACTTCTTGTCTCTTCTCCACTCCTATTTTATTACCATTTCTGCTAAACCCTGTTTACCATTATTTTGAGAACCCTATGTCCAGTCAATCCTATGACTTCTCCAAAGAACATATAGAAGGTTTCACTTCTCAGGCTTTAGGAGAGCCCATGAGGATGATCCTGACAAGTATATACACTCCACCATGTTGGACTCAGTGACTCTCAAGGAGTCACCTAAAAAGGAAGCAGCTCACATCATCATGGCCATAGCTGCTGAAAATCTGACAAATGAAGAAGTTTATTTCTCGTCTGAGTATCAGAGGGATGAAATGTCGTTTCTAGAAAATTCAAGAACTATAGAACTCCTAGAGTCCCTCACTCGTGAGATGTTCCCAGAAAAGACTTCTGATGAACCCGTTCCTCTTCCATGCAAATTCACTTCTGTACCCCCCACTCACTCCAAGATCTTTGGGTCTTCCTTAAAATCCCTCACTATCAGGTCAGTACAACAAGACAGCTCCAAGTCTTTATTTTAAAAGAAGTAAAAGGAGTGTCAAGACAAGAAAAAAGAGAAAAATAAATCCAAAGGATTTCATAAAAAGTGGGTCAGTAAACCAAGTAGATAAAGATACTTCCAAAGAACCCGGTTCCTCAGTACAACAATCTATGACAACTCAACAGTCCATCGAAAAGGGATTCGCTGAAATTGTTGAGAAACAGAAAGGGTCATCTGTGAAAAATAGCAGCAAATCTAAATAAAGTAAGACTGAGCTAGCTGTGTCTAAAGGCAATACTGAGATAGAAAGCTGGAAAGGAAAGTCTGAAGAAGGTTGTAGCACACGAAAGGGGGAAACTGTGAAGGAACCTAATCCATTAAGGTCCACGACCAATGATGGAGGTCTCTGGCAACAGAGACTAAGAACTCAAAAAGTGTTGTAGGGACGCATATTTGATCCAGCTATTTTGGAAATAATAGGGATGCATCAAATTTTGGAGATTGTAGTGTTTCAACAATGGGAACACTTGTTTGAAGTGAGAATACCTGTAGTGTACGAAGATTCCGTACAAGCCTTCTATGTTTCTCTTTTCACCATTGAGGGATACCACATCTGTACTCTCGTAAATGGAGTGGACATTGTGCTTGATGATTCAACATTTGGCAAGGTTCTCAGAATCCTTTGTGAAGGTATGAATTCAGTTAAGGGTGTCTGTGGAGTAAACTTTCGGGGAGCCATTATGAAATAACAAACCATTCAATAGGGGGAACAAATACATAAGAAGGTGCTACTTCCTAAGTATCATCTTCTCTTCGAATTGGTCAATAAAGTGCTTTTACCCTGCTCTGAGAGGCGCTCTATCGCTACAAGATTTGACATGGTCATAATGAAAGCACTTGACGAGTTTGTACCAATCAATTTTCCAGCCATCATGATTGATCATATGCAGAAAGTGGCAAATTTTAAAGGTGGAAATCACGGGTTACCCTACGGCTTTCTTCTAACACAAGTGTTTAGATTTTATAAGGTCTCCTTAGCAAATCCTATAGTGGGCATGCGCAAGCAGTCCTTCTCTAAGACCACTCTAGAAGAATGCGAATGTATAGAAAGCGTTGGTTGGAGCCTCTCGACCATATCTCAGCTGATAAATGCTCAAAATGTAGCTTCTGATGAATTGAGAAGGTTGAGGGCTCGAAATGCCATATTGGAAACTCAACTTAGCCAAGCAACTAAGGGACCTGATTCTATACATGAGGAGGTCACTCGACTGAGATAGGGAAATGAGAGACTTCGGGTTCAACTACTTGAAGAACAACTGGCTGCAAATGCTAGACTAGACCTGGTTCTCAAAACCATCACTACCCCTTCCTCCAAGCCTCATTCCTCTAGTGTTTCCTAGGACCCTCTTATTGCTAAGTTGCTTTTGCTCCAACATTCTGTGGTTGCTGTTTTGCTTTTGTTTTTGTTGTTTTGTTGATGGAATGTTGAACTTAACCATTACTGCATTTGACTTACTCAGTCCAATGCAAACATTAATGAAACAACTTTCTTTTTATTGCCTGTAAACAATATTTCTATGGCTTCTCTTTTCTGTCATGTTGTGTGCACATATATGGCATGAGCTAGATATGTCAGACTTCTTTATGCTTATTACCTGCTTGTGCTTGTTGCTCTGGTTGTTGCTTTTTTTTAATGATGCTAAAAGGGGGAATATATTAAGGGAAACTGATTAAGGGGGAACTGCTGCTTATTTCTTATCTGGTTACTTGTTAATTCTGATCTAGGGTTTAGCTTTTCATGCCTAAGTTTGTCATCATCAAAAAGGGGGAAATTGATGGGTCTTCAATGACCTAGCTTTCTGCTTCCTATGTTTTGATGATCTAACAAACTCGTTGTCTAAGAACCAGATAGAGAATCTTGTCCCACAAGATACACATCTCAAGAGAAATGGTCGAAGTCTAAAAATCTGCAAATGGATGAACGATCATAGGGAGGAACACAACAGGGACCCGATGCGTTGGTCCCATTAGATCTCCAATAACGGAACAAGTCAGTAGTTGTACGCAATCAATATAAAGAGAAGCACAACATGGACCTGCTCCCTTGGGGTTCTCTGACAAAAGCACAGGTAAAGTGCACAGTCGGAACATAGCAAAAGAGAGTGACCATCTGGAAAAGGTTACATATGAGGAACACAATCAGTACCAGGTCCGTTAGAGTGAGTACTAGGTCCGTTGGTGTGTTCTGACAGAAGTACAAAGTCCACTATCTAGCTGGAACGCAACTGCCTAGAAGCGACTGTGTAGATAGTGAAACAGTCACTTCTCACTGAGAAGAAGTACACCAAGAGTTGACATCACTACCTGGTGCAAGATAGATTTTGTTTTGTGCATTCAGTGATATTCTTCCAAGTACAAGAAGCATATATCCAGCATTGAAGTCACTGGTGTGACAAGAACAAGAAGACAACTCCACTAAGGACCAGTTTCTAGTAGAGTCTTATGTATGTCCATAGTTGAGTTATAATCTTGTTAATTGTTCTAAATTATAATTCCTAGTTTGCTTTCTTAGAAGCACTATTTTAAGAACAAACAAAATTCATAAACTTTAGAGTTTATGTTGTGACTAGGAGTAGTCATAAGTTAAATACTCTGTAACTAGGAGAGTAATAGAGTGGCTTATGGTGGTGCATCACAAGTTAGTTGAAGTCTTTGCAATAGTGTGTTTGCAAAGTGGCTTGTAATAGGTAGATTACAAGTTAGTTGAAGTTAGAAGAGTACAAGGTAGGTCGTGGTTTTTTGATCCCCTTGTGTGGGATTTTTCCACGTAGAAAATCTATGGCCTTCTTTACATTCAGTAGTTATTGCATTCTACGTATTATCTCATAGTGGACCAGGTACTTTATAGCTTGGTGGTCTCGTACAAACTATCATTCATAATAAGACGATGCCTACATTTAAAAAGAAGATTGATAAGAGATATAGCTGTGGAAGTATTGAGTTAGAGGAACCTGATTTTGCATCTTGCTTATGATGAGAAAATGTGAGGTCTTCAGCAGATCAGGCATGTACTAAAGGGTGTATGGTCCTTGATAAGGAGATTTTAGGAAAGAATAATTATCCACTCTTACGGTAAAAAAGAATAACAGAATCAGAAGTTAGACACAAGTTGCAACAAGTAAAAGAAGCAAGGTGAAGAAGTGTATGAGGTACCCAATTAATAAAGATTACCATTATTACCATTCAGGAAGGGAGATATAAGTATTTAGAATTACCTAAACAGTAATAGATGTACGTAGAATCGGCCACACCTATCTCAGTCACACCCTATGTGAGCTAACAAATATGGTTTAAGAGAAGGACATGATAGCAGGATCCGGTTGGGGTTAGAGTAACACGAAATGATAAATGGATGGTTTGTGTTAGTTGACATTTTCGAAGGATATTACAAAGGTGCTAATGGATCTCCTTGTGAGATACCTAGATGTTGCACTCTAAAATAGTACAACTAGATATGAGTACTACAAAGATGTACATTGTAATCCTAGAAGGGGTAAATATTTCCTTAGTGTGGCTCCTGTCCCTAGTAGAGAAAGATCATTTCGAAATTCGAAGAGCTAATGGATAAAGCAAGGGAAGCTAAAAGCAAAAGAATATTTTGATCAAATTTTTAGAATAAAGTAATAAATAGAAATACTAGCAGGAAGTACGAAGAGGGATAATGAAGCATTATGAGTAAGATGTGATACATGGATGGCAAAGGCAGAATAATACATAATCTATAGTCAAATGAAGAAAGACGAGAGGTGATAGGCCTTAAGACAACAAAAGAGTATAGGCCATAAAGTCATATCCACATTCTAAGAAATAAGTCCGTGACTCTAACATGATGGACATAAGGAAAAGTTAGACCCCAGAGTAATAGAAATCAGTATGGACCGGTGAATAATATAAACTAAACATGAATTAGGAACTGAGCGAATTGAAAATAGTCAGCATCATGAGAATTTCAGATTTCGTTCCGGTGATAATAGAAGAAAATTCATGAGAAATTCAGAGGATGGTCATTCAGGAAGACGCTTCTCTAAAGTAAGCCATGTAAAAAAATTTAAGCTTAAGGGACTGTATGTCCCAGTTAAACTAAGTATCACCCTCGCGAGTAAAGAATTTTGTTATCCTTGGTACAAAATAATTACCGCGAGGCAAGTAAGGATCATCGATGATGTGAAAAGACACCAAAGATGAAGAAGTAAAACATCTATATGTAGATCATCAAAGCACTAAATCTTAGTACTCTCCTAAGGGGGGGTGTGGAATGATGTGATATTAAGTTAGAATTAAGCGATTCTAGAAATTACGGAATGGTAAAGGAAGAATGCAAAAAAGAAGAAGAAATGAATGAAAAAGGGATGAGATTGCACTTATAAAAATCCTACAGATATGCTACGATTCCAGAACGTTATGTAAGCACGACGACAAGAAAAGGATGTAAAGGTTCCTAACCAGGATGTTATTGTTAAATAAGGAGCCAGTACGCAAGGTAAGTTAAGACAAGGAAATAAACCAAGAAAGATTACGCGGAATATAGATATGAGAGTGGGACAACGAGTAGTTAGTAGTTGTTTCAGGAAGAGCCTAGTTATTACTAGCGGGGAGGATACAGACAAATCAGCAGGTCGTGCAAGATAAATATAGTAAAACCCAGTATAGTGAATTCAGCTTCGCAGTTATGACATTGTAATACTTGAGAAATATTCATATAGGAATCGGGGTAATTAAAGGTACCGTATAAGTGTTGCAGAAATAAAAGAGAGTGCCAATGGGAAGATGGTCAAAATATCAAGCAGAAGCAACCTACAAGAACAAGGGCATGAAGGTAAGTAACCATGGATAAGTATAGGCGAGAAAAGACATTAAAAGTTTTGTTGAGTATACGATGTAATAAGCTCATCGCTTTACAAGACTCAGAGGGTCCTCCCTAAATACTACAATGAAAAACTAGCTGAGGAAGTAAGGAAGAAAACTTCGATCTAAGCTCGGTAACCTAAGGGGCAAATGGACTTATAACAACAGTCTCAAAACAACATTGTATGTACTCCCTAAGAAAGTGGAACCTACCGTGGCTAACAAATTGAAAGTAAGAATCAGAAGTAATATTCAAGATCATATAAGTGGTATGGAATTCTAACGTACGTGGGAACTACGATAAGCTAAGTATGAACGCAACAAGGGGCAGAAAGACCCGAAAAAGTAATGGCTTGCGTTTAAAAAAAAGATCTAAGAAGGAACGAAAAGAAATTATTCGATCAATAATCCAGAGTTGGTTACGTTATGAAGCACTTAAGGGTTCAGAGTTTTATACATGCAGCATATACAGCTATATAAGATTCTAGATTCGTTAAAATAAAGAATTGAGCCCAGGTCATAGACGAAGGATTAAATTGTTAAAGGATTGTATCATGCATATTCCTCAGCGCCCATGAAAGGCTAAATAAAATAACTAATACCATGAACCACATATCAGGAGACAACTTAAGCCTACATAAAGGCCGATCAGAAGAAGGAAAAAACTAAAGCCTACATAAGGAAATGCGGGTACTAAATTCAAACCCTAATTTAGGTAAGAAAACCATTAACACTTAATTGACAGAATTAATGGTAAACGGGCAAGAGACAATAGAATAAATAGTCAAAAAATCAAAATCCTAAGAAATACAAAGACATATAGATGGAGCTTGATTAAATCAAGTAAAAATCAGTCGGAAAAGTAAATAAGTAAATCAGAGATGAAAACATTTAAACGCTAAAACCTATTTTTTGCAGAAATAAACACCCTAGCTTTTAGGATAAATGAAATCGGTCAATGATAATAGTAAAAGCAGAAAATTTTAAGGGAGAAATATCAAACAAACATAAAATCCCTTCAAATCTATAGAGATCTAAATAGATTCAACTAGAAAATAGCTAGGTTAAAAAAATAGACAGAAGCGAATCAAATCTGGTTTGAACTAAAGATTTGAATCCCTAGAAATACGAAAATACTCGCACTTATAGATATCAGAGTGAACATAGATGGAATAATTGAGGAAGGGGAGACTTTGAGCCAGATTTGGTTCGAGTCTCTTGAGATCCACATTAAGCAACATAAAAATCGGGTAACCAGTAAAGAGGTGAGGCCAGATAAGGATTGAAATCGAAGGAAAACCCCATGAATCAAGGGAGATATTAGTGACGGCGAGCTAGGTTTAGAGGGGGTGAGAGAGAAGGGATCCAAGGCGGCGGGTTTGGAGAAATGAGGATAGGGTTTGGGGTTTGGTACATTAAAAGGGGTCGGTCGATTTAAGGCTGTTGATCTTCTAAGATCAACGACCAAGATTAGATTTAGGCAGGGCGGGTACGGGTATTTGGATTTTAATATGGGTTAATTTAATTTAATTGGGCTGGGGTGGAAATTGGGCTAAGGTTCTAAAATTAAAAGAGGCTATATGTTAAATACCCAATTCATTTGACAAATTAATTTATAAAAATATCCAATAAATGATAAAAAATGCTATTTATACATGAAAATAATTTAAATAATTATTTAATATTATAAAAATATTAAAAGTCATTTTTCGTGCAAATAATATAATTATGCATGTAGGGGCTATTATTGCAATTATAGCCTAAAGATAAAATATAATTATGCATAAAATAATTAAAGCTTAATATAAATATAAATGATAAAAAAATTAAGTAATAAATCATTATAAAATTATTTGTTATGCAATTAGTAATAATTTAGATAATAAATGCTGGAATAAATTAATTAAAATCTTTTTTAAAAATTACAGAAAATTGTGAAAAAATATTGGTTGATGTTCATGCTGTATTTTGAAAGTATATATGCATCTAAGAAAATATACGAGGAAAAATTGGGTATCGACATTTAGCTTTTTTCACAGTTTTTCTGAAAATAGTTTTACTTTTCAAGAATATTGGTGATAACTCAAATCCTTTACCGAATTCGTCAAAACATGTGAGATAGTTTTAAAACTATAGTTTTCCAAAAAAAAAAACCTTTCAAAAATAAATAAGATGTTTCATTTTCTTACAGATGACAAGTGTGAAATACCTCTTTGTGCCCACATATCAATATGTATGAAAAGTCATGAATGACGTGATATCGTACAACTTGAGAAAAATGCATGTCTATGCCTGTATGTCATATGTCCATGCCAATGCCATGTATCTCAGAGATGAATCATGTACTCACACTCTTAGAGTACTCAATCTCACTATCTCACACTTTCCACTCATCATGCTCAATTACTTGGTACTGTATATGGCCCATACGACCTAGGGAAGATCCATCCCAGAATATATACATCACTGACCATTAGTCATTAGTACCTAGGAAGGCTAATCTGGCCCCTTGGAGAAGATCCATCTCTAGGCATATAAATGCTTCGGACAAGATCCATGTCCAGAGAAGATCTATCCATCAATTCAACCGCACTCACTAGGGGTGTGTACAGGCTCCAAAGGGACTTCTATAGCTGAAGTGCTATCACAAGACAGATCCAGGAATAAATCAATATAACATAATGTGGCGTGCAACCCGATCCCATAACTGCCACTCACAACCAGGCTCTCAGTCTCACTCAGTCATCAATCTCCCCAATTTCACTCACGGGCTCACAATGTCATGATACTAGCCCAGCAACAATGATATGATGAATCAATAAGCAATAACTTAGACTCAGATATGATATGAATTCATATGAGTGAGTACGAAATATCAATGAAATCAGTGGAATGACACCAAGAAATGACCACTATGGGTCCTAACAATATCAGTATAAAGCCTAAACATGATATCTAGCATGATTAACAACTCAGTTACTTTATCACATGGTGAAAATAAAGATATAAACAAAATAGGGCCATTAAACAGTGCCATGAAAAATAACGGAGTCACAACTCACAGGATGCACGCCCATATGCCCGTCACCTAGCATGTGCGTCACCTTATCATCAATCACATAACATGTAATTCGGGTTTTCATACCTTTAGCACTAAGTTTAGAAGAATTACTTACCTCGAACAAACCAAATTCCAATACCGAGCAAGCCAAGTGATGCTCCAAAAATACCATCACGCGCGTAGCGACCTCTGGACGGCTCAAAACTAGCCAAAAATAACTCAAATACATCAAATAATGCCCAAGGAAACAATTTCAAATGATAAAGATCAAATCCTAAATCCAGCAAAGAATCACACCTGGGCCCATACCTCGGAACCTGACAAAACTCACAAAATCCGATAACCCATTCAATTACGAATCCAACCATACTAGTTTTACTCAATTCCGACTCCAATTCAATGTTCAAAACTTAAAATTCATATTATGAAACTTTAGGCCAAACCCCCAATTTCCTCTTTATGTTCACCAATCAATTACTAAAAATGATGATGGATTCGTGAAATGTAATCAAAACTGAGTAGAGAACACTTACCCCAATTCTAGTGATAAAATTTGCTCCAAAACATCGCCTCAGTTTGAGTCCCACATCTTAAAATATGAAGAAAGAACAAAATCCTCAATTTTATAGCTTCTGCCCAGCACTTTCCGCATCTATGGACAAATCATCGCATCTGCGACCACAATATCTACGGTAACTTCTTCGCTTCTACGACTATAACTAACCAGCTGACCGCTCGCACTTGCGGAACAATTTTTGCTTCTGCGCACTCGCAGGTCTGAGTCTTCTTTCGCATTTGCAATGACCTCCAGCCAAGCCTCTACGCTTCTACGGCCGTTTGGCCGTATCTGCGGACTCGCATATGCGCCCATCCTTTTGCAGATACGGTAACACCAGAGTCAGAAATCTTCAACAGTGCACCAAAAAATGAAAATAATACGAACTTAGTCTGAAACTTACCCGAGCCCCTCGGGACCCCATCCAAGCAATCCCATAACATAACATGAACGTAGTCGAGGCCTAAAAACACACATAACAACATCGAAACAACGAATCACACCTAAAATCAAAATCAATGGACTTGAAACTTCAAACTTTCATAACTGATGCCGAAACCTATCAAATCACATCTGATTGACCTCAAATTTTGCACACAAGTCACATTTGATATTATGGACCTACTCTAACTCTCGAAATCAGAATCCGACCCGGATATAAAAAAATCCACTCCCGATCAAACTTTCCAAAATTTCAACTTTAGCCAATTCAAGCCAAACTCTACTATGGACCTCCAAATCACAATCCAGATGTGCTCCTAAGTCCAAATCACCCAACGGAGGTAACAGAACCATAAAAAATCCATTTCGAGGTCAAATACCAAAAATTCAAACTCGATCAAACCTTTTAAATTAAAAGCTTCTACCTTAGAATTATTCTTCCAAATTAGTTCCAAATAACCTAACCAAATCTGACGATTCACATAAGTCATAATATATCATACAGAGCTACTCATGCCCTTAAACACCTGAGAAAAAGTGTAAGTGCTCAAAACGACCGATCGGTTCTTTACACTTCTCCTATTCTTCTTTGAAATAGTCCCTTCACCAGAAATAGATCTCTTTTTTATATAGGATTAATGAAGTAGATTCTAAATTTATACTAAATGACTGGATTTTGATACATTTAAATCATCATTGTAAAAAATAAGTAATACTAGATACCTAATATTGTTGCTTTGGGCAACTATTATATTGATTAAATCTTTAATGCATATTTTTACTTTATATTTTATATTCTAATTAAGTAAAAAAATTTAACTAATTTTATTATAATAAATATTTTAATTCATTTATCTCTTTTAAATAATATACTACTAGTAAATTGAATATATACTATTTTTTTCCGTAATTTGATACTCAAAAGTACTTTTTGAAAAAATTGTTCCAAACACAATTTGCTTATTAAAGTACTTCTGAAATGACCTGGCCAAACACAAATTGTAATTTTTCAATTACTTTATTAAAAATCACTTCTCAAAATAAGTAGTTTTTGACAGCTTAGCCAAACGGGCTCTAAAGCTGAAATTGCAACTCCTCTGTTATCAATTTTCCCTATTCATTGTTTGATCTCATACGATGAAGGAAAAATTTATTTTATTGAAAAAAGATCTCTACAGTACTTCGCACTTCTCTACACATAAAATAAGCTACCAATACCCCTATTCATAATAATAGAAAACCTATTTCAACTAGAAACATGAAAACTATTTCTATATAATTCTGACAACAAATCATATTCAGACATCAATTAAATGCTAGCAAATACCAATCCTAAACAATTTTGTTTTCCTATTACGACTTTGAATTATCTTTCCAACATTCTCTTTTGTAATTCAAAGTTGTATACATCTAACTTTTTTTGTCACTATTGTGTTGGAGCACTTCTCTCCAACTTTCACATTTGTTGAAGCACTTGTCTCCAACTCTCGTTGATGCACCTTGTTACCAATAACGAATTTTGTTGAAGCATTTGTCTCTTACTCTGTTGATGCACGTGACACTCCAGTTGATGCACATTGTCACCAATAACCAATTTTGTTAAAGCGCTTATCTTCAACTCCCACAGATGCACTTTGTCATCGACAATCAATTTTGTTAAAGCATGTGTCTTCAACTCCCGTTGATGCACTTGGTTACCGACATTCAACTATTTGTTGAAGCACTTGTGTCCAACACCCATTGATGCACTTTGTCATTAACACCCAATTTTGTTGAAGCACGTGTATTCAACTACCGTTGAGGCACTTTGTCACCAATATCCAATTGCTGATGCACCTTTCACCAGTTCTCAAATTACTATTAGTTTATAACCGCTACTCTCTAATTTTTTGGAAAAGAGTTTCTTCCTCTCGTGCCATATTGGCTATAACCTCTTATTAGTTGAAATATTTTGTATCCTTCTATTTTTTACTTGCATATATTATTGGCTCGACGTTTACCAACATATTCAATGGCCAACACGGGTAGCACATATTGGCTAGTACCATCCGCAGACATCGGAAGCTACATTCTCTCCCAAGATCGTAGAAGCTCTGATACTAATATTAAAAAAAATATTTTATTATAAATTCTCTAAAAACTCTCTACAATTCTCACAAATCTCCACACGTAAAATATGCTATCTGTCACGACCCTAAATCGGATTTGGTCGTGATGGCACCTATCGTGAAACAAGGCCAGCTTACAGAAACCTCTAAACCAATTAAACAGTTATAATAATTCATTTTTAAGTCATTAATAAGCTATAAATCCCAAAATATATAGTAGAATAGAACAATGAGGAAACAAACACAGCCCGACATCGGGGTGTCACCAGTCATGAGCATCTAAACATCCGTCTAAGAGTATGAAGAGACTACGTAGTCCTATAAAATCTAGTACAAAGAAAAATAAGGATAGGAAGGAGAAGCACTGGGCTGTGAATGCCGAGCAACTACCTAGTCAACTCCGAACAAGCCCGCGATGGAAGCAAATCAGCCCTCGCTAGCGTGACCCGATACTCCTGGATCTGCACACAGGGTGCAAGGAGTAATGTGAGTACTCCAACTTAGTAAGTAATAAAAGTAAAGGCAGCTGAGTGATAAGAAAATACGTAAATTATAGCAAAATGATACAACGAGGCAGTATAAAACCAGAACAATGCAATAAAATAGTAAGAGCTCGTAGAAACACCTTAGGTCAATACAACCTGTTTAAAACATCTTTTAGTAGTTCAAACGAGCGATGAAAATATGGATAAAAGGATGAAAACATCAATAAATACCAATAGAACAAGCCCATCGTGCTATCTCACAATCACTCGTATCAGCCCTTCGGGTAACAACATGGAACAACATCAGCCCCTCGAGCTATATTACATCTCACACTAGGTACCCACGCTCATTGGAGGTGTACAAACTTCGGGAGGGGCTCCTTACAGCCCAAGCACAATATCAAGCCATCTCGTGGCATAATCAAACAGGCACTCGACCTTATAATAAGCCACCTCGTGGCATATTAAGAAAATAGGCCCTCAGCCCCATAATCATGAATCAATATAATACTATTGCGGTGCACAGCTCAATCCTATAATATCCTCACAACACAGGCCCTTGGCCTTACTCAGTTAGAATCTCACAAGCCACTCGGGCAAAAGTAAAACATGATGCTCAACCTAAAACATCATTTAAAATATCAAAAGCAAGTAAAAATGGCTGATTTGTGAAAATAGTAGAATATAGCATGACTGAGTACAAATATGAAGTCAAAACAGTGAGGAATAATAGTAAAAATCCCCTAAGGGTCCAAAACAGTTGGCACGAGGCCCAAATATGGCATTCAGCCCAAACCATGATAATAGCAAACAATTTTCGATCAAATACGCAGTTAAACAGTCATATGGGACGGACTAAGTCACAATCCCCAATGGTGCACGATCCTACACTCGTCATCTAGTGTGTGCATTACCTCAAAGTAGCACAAGGATGTGAAATCCGGGGTTTCATACCCTCAAAACGATATTAACAATGATTACTTACCTCTATCCGGTCCAACAAGCCCGCGATGCCTTTGCCTCTCGAATCGACCTCCGGAGGCTCCAAATCTATCCAAAAATAGATTTATACCATCAGAATATGCTAAGGGAACAAAGCCCACTCAAAAAAAACCAATTTACATCAAAAATCTCAAAATTGGTCAAACCCGACCCCCGAGCCCACGTCTCTTAACTTGACAAATTTTAAATCAATAGAACCCTTATTCCACCACGAGTTCATGCATACCAAACGTACCAAAATCGAACCTCAAATGGCCTCTCAAATTACCACTCAAAGCTCTCGAATTAACCAAGCCCTAACCCCCAATTTACCACTGATTTTTCCTTAAATTTTATGCCTAATCAATGAAATAATACAATAGGAACGAGTTTTATGTTCAAAAATCTTACCTCAATGAAGTTCCCTTTGATTCCCTCTTCAAAATCCCCCAAAAAGCTCCAAAATTGATTTTAAATGGTGAAGAAAGCCTGAAAATCACGAAGGAAGAAATATATACTTCTGACCCAGGCTTCTTGCACCTGCGGTCCCTATAACGCACCTGCGGTTCTGCATCTGCGGCCAAAGCACCGCATCTGCGGTTTTCACTTAAAATCCCAATTCCGCACCTGCGATCAAATACCCGCACCTGCACTATCGTAGGTGAGCTCGAATAGTTGCTTATGCGGTTCCAGCTCCCCAAGGCCAATTCCGTATCTGCGACCCTCTGGGGCTTCTGCGAGCCTGCACCTGCAGTCCCCAAGCCGCAGGTGCAGTTATGACAAGCTTCAGCAGCTTCAGCTGCAACTTCCCGACTCCAATTTCCCGTCAAGCATCCGAAATTACCCCGAGGACCCCGGAACCTTAATCAAAAGCGCAAACAAGTCACATTCCACTATCCAAACTTATATCAAACTTCAAAACACCTAAAACAACATTGAATCAACTAAATAACATCGAATTCAAGCATAAGGTCCAAACTTGGAGGTATTGCTCTCGGAGCCAAACTTGTTATTTCCTTCTATTTTAACTGCTATGTCTTATTTTTAATCCCTTTTATTTATCATTTTTGGATCAAATCATTTTGATTGTCTATAAATTACGTAATAAATTTAACTGTACCATTTTGCAGGTAAATAGTTTGGTGCCCACCGTGGGGCATTGACATTTGCGTAATTGAGTTGATCTTTGTGTTTATTACTAACTTGTTTGATTCTTTATTCCTTAGCAAGAAATCGAAGATGGCAGCTAACTATGTCAACATCGCACACAATGTTGAGGGATGTGAAAATTTACCTCAACACGAGGATTCAATCAGCGACACCAGCAACGAGGAGTAGAGGCAACCCCGGTGCATGAAGGACAGTACCCCAGACATCTACGGGAGCCAACTCCCAATAACGCGAAAGAGAAACAAGTTGCGAAAGTAGTAAGAATCCTCAGAGAACAACAAAAGCCATCATGGGCCACCTTTCAAGGCAAGATCAGGCGATGACAGAATTTAAGAAACAATTGTCTGGCGCTTCTAACAATGGAAAAGGACGGGGCCCGATTCCTCCCTACACTCCTACAAATCAAAGGGCTCAAAGAGTTGATAAAAACCCCCGAGGGGTGAGGTCGGTTTTGATGGTGCCGGGTGGACCGGTAGTGGATTTGGTAAGGATAATAATAATGATCCCTTCAAAATTGAGCTCATGAATTTAAGAGGAAAATAAATGAACGGATAGATCAAAATGCGAACGTGTTTCACGCCCGAATGGATCGCTTTCGGGCGCACCAACAATTTGGAGAGCCCAGATTTGAAAAAATATACTCAGTTACCTTTTAAGCCGAGCGCAACATCGGAGTTAATTCCAAAGTGGTTCAAGAGGTTAGACATACCAAAGTACGATGTGACTTTGGACTATCAGGAGCACATCACAACGTATACAATAGGGGTGAAAGGGACAATTTGGCTCAATATGAGATCCAATAGGTTCTGCTGAAAAAGTTTGGAAAAACTCTCACGAAGGGGGCCTTAACATGGTATTCACTCTTAGCCGAGAATTTAATAGACTCGTTTGACATACTTGCAGATTTATTCATTAAGGACCATGTTGTGGCCAGAAATGTTACGCCCTACAGTATTATATCGATATTACGCCATGCAGTATTATATTACGATGATGTTACACCGTGTAGTATTATACGTAAAATTATCGTAAGATATATTAACCTCAGTTTAAGGACAAGATTATTTGAAGATTATAAGAATTATGCTATTTCAAACAAGTGACATTTTGGAAATAAATTTTTATCGAAGTTTGATATTTTGGGATAAAATACGCCCCGAGCTAAAATATCGGGTATTTATGGACTACTACCATAAAAGGTACTACATGACCATGATAGTAAGATGTATGAAAATTGAGTAGTATTCTAGGTAATTTAAAATAATTCTTAATTTTGTAGATAATTAATTAATTATGGAGATAATTATAATATTAAGTGGATAAGTTTCTTTTGGGGATTGCCACATGTAGACTTAGTCAAAGTGGTAAAATGCATAAAATGAGTCATAAGGCAAAAGGCCATCTTGTTTACACGTATAGATACTTGATCTATCTATTAGTAAGGTATTGTATTTTTCTAAGACCAAGTAAAATGACATTCCAACATTATTAAGAGATAAATAATAATGACCAACGTGAGATTCCCTGAGAGACTACAAGATGCAATGTGAAATTTTAATTCAATGAAGGTCCGGTACAATCTTTCTAAAAAATATCATACGGTTTTTTTTCTTATTTCGATCCTCCGTTATATGTTTTTGCAAAAGAGAATCGGTTTAGGTATGTTAAGGCTAAGCTTTTTCATTATTTTGCATCATCCCGTAATTACACAAGTTTGATAACGAGACATGAAGAAAAATTCATGTCCCAGCATTTACGTATATTTTTTCCTAGTCTTGTAAATACAATATTTAATTGAGTATTTCCCTCTTCCAGTCAAGAGAGCAGAGAGTATATATATACAGTATTATAATATTTTCATTACCATCAATTTATAATCGATGGGCAGGTACCTATTGGGCAACCTCTGATAAGATGGTAAGTTATATACCGAGCCTACTGTGGTTGAGCACCCATGAGCGAGACCAGTTGGCCAAGATACAGAGCCTAGTATGGCCAAGCGCCTATGAGAGAGCCTACTACGACAGAGCAATTATATATATACCGAGCCTTATAAGGCCGTGCATCTATTTTACTTACTATATTGAGAAAGTTGAGTTAGAATCAACAGGTAAGCATATCTTCCAATTGCTTTCAATTGTTATATTATCAGTTCAGTTCAACTTTTAGTATATTGCCTTACATACTCGATACATTATTTCGTACTGACATCCCTTTTCTGGGGGAAGGGAGAGGGGAGGGGGGCTGTATTTCATGCGTGCAGGTTCAGACAGACAGACGGGTAGACCTCCTTATTAGGTGTTGCCCGAATTCAGCTTGATCGGTAAGCTCCATACCTTTCAGAGTTACTGGATATATATATATATATATATATATATATATGTTATGAGTAGACTGTGGCCCTGTTCCGATCATAGTATATCCATCAGTAGAGGCTTCTAGAGATATTTTGTCAGTTAGTGTTGTATGTTGGGCTTGTAGGAATTCTATGTATATTTTGTTAGTTTGCCAGCTGTAGTAGTTATGATGGCCTTGTCGGCCCAATATTATATTAATGTTTAGTCAGAATTTATAATTGTCTTGCAATGTGGCCCATGGGCGAAGTATGACATTATATGTTCAGAGTCCCTTAGTCGCAAGTTAATATGCAAGGATAGGTGAGGCACTGGGTGCCAGTCTCACCCCCAGGTTTGTGGAATGACAAAAGTGATATCAGAGCAGTTCCGTCCTAGGGAATCTACAAGCCGTGTCTAGTAGAGTCTTTTTTATGGGTGTGTCGTGCACCACACTTATAAGCAGGAGACTACAGGAAATTTAGGACTATCTCTCTTTCTTCTTACTCTAGATCGTGTGGTAAAGCTCAGTTGTAGGAACTCAATTTCCTAAACTTTATCTTATTCATAATACGATGATGCCTACTGTCGACGTCCCTTTTTCTAAAGGCGAAATCGGGTTTACGACATTATGGACAAAACAACTCTCATTCCCTTTTGAGGAATCGGGTTATGGAAGTTGGAGAGTCGCCATCTAATGATTATAGTGCATTAGGACACTTTAAAAGAAGAAGATTTTTTGAAAGAAAAATCAGAGTTCGGGTAAGGGCTTGAGATTATCTCGAGGGGAAGGTGTTAGGCACCCCTCAAGATCCACTAGTGTGGTTCCCGGCCATGCTTAATTGTGACTTTAAGAAGAGTAGAAAGAAACACATAAACTTGCATATAGTAGTTACAGACAAAATTGAAAATTTTAGAAAAAGGAAGGGAAAGAACATAAGTGATTTAAAAGAGAGGGATTAATTGGAACATAAATTAAAAAAAAACATTATACAAGTAAAGAAAAGGGGAAAGAGGTCCTAGGTTTAAATACAATATGGATCACATCGGTGCAATACCCAGCAATCACTCCTCAAAGAGGGGTCGCACGAGATATTAGCGCACTGGTCATCATATCCATATTCTACCCTTCCCACCCCGTTAAGGTATTAGACGCGGTTAGTCTCATTTATTTATTGCATGCTAATACCCGTCCCAACCTATCAGTCCTGGGGTATTAGGACTTCTAATCCTAAAGGGGAAGAAAGGGGTAGAGGCATATATGGGGTTTTAAAAGGACAAAATGCTAGTAGCGACAACCAAAACAAATAACAAATAAGGGGATTGACAAACAAACATGCAAGACTCATATAAAACCCCATAAGTCATATAGCATATAATTTAGCATGCCTTTCACATACTGATTTCGTCTTTAAATTAAACTTAAGCGGCTGACGGACTAGTTTAACACATAGAATCAAATAAAAAGTCTGCATTAGGCAACTCGGATCCAATTGTCAGAGATTGAAGTATTTTAAACAAATTATTCAAAAAACACTGATTTCAGACAAGAGCCTAATGCATAAGAATTTAAATAGGAAGTTGAAAATTGCAGAAGTTCAGAAATGACTTTGGAATCTGCAGATTTGTTTGAGTGAAAATGTAGGAGAGTTAAAAATGTAGAGCAACTTAAAAGAAAGAGTGAATTAAAGGACTATTTGGAAGACAGCTTCAAGAGATGAGCAGAAAATTTACAAGAATTGCTTCGGACAGATTTGCAGAAATTTTAAAAGCAATACAGGCTCATAAGAGTTTTATATTGAAAACGCGACACTGAAACATTAAAACCAGTTACCCAGTTATTGTTACTCAAACAGATTAAGCGAGACAGACTCGTTCTGGATTTTAGAACTTATTACAGAGTGGGTAAATGGATGGCAGGTTTGGTCATCCTATAGTTTTGCCTAACGCGTATGCATTCCCTATAGACATGGTTTCTATATGCAACTTCTTACATGAATATTAAGTCCTATAGACAGGGTTTCTAATGATTTGCAAGATGATAAAGCATTAAACCCTATAGGCAGATTTTCTATGTCCTGATTAAAGAAACATTATTGTGATTAAACTGGTTACGAAATGAATATTAACCTACAGTTTGCCTAGCGTTTAAGCATTTCCTATAGGCATGATTTCTATATGCAATTAGTTGTTTGATTATTAGATCCTATAGACAGGATTTCTACTGATTTGCGGCATGGTTGAACATTAAATCCTATAGACATAATTTCTAAATGATTGAAAAGAATGCAAAAGCCTATAGACATGATCTCTAGGTGACTTAAAGCGTTGAACCTATAGGCATGATATCTAAATGACTGAATAACGTTGGTCCTATGGGCATGATGTCTACCCTTTAGTAGTAAAGTAAACCCCTCCCACACCCTTTACTAATATTTTTCGAGTTCTTTTACAAGGTTATTACAGAATCAGAAGAAAGAAAGAAAACAATTAAAAAATACATCACAACCTACAGCTAGATCCGAGCAGCCTAATTCAATCTCAATATCCAATAGCATGTGTTTCACCAAATCCCAGATTCCAGATTCCAAGGCCCTCTCTTACTCATAGTGTTACAAAGTTCCAAGGAGCCTCCAGGACCCCAGGCAATGCTTACACTCTGAATAACAAATATTGTAACAGAATGGTGCAGGTGTGGAATTACCAGCCCTCATGCATCCAAGTTTAGAGGGAACTCTAGGGTCCCAAAGCATGGGTTACCAAAGGGGGGTAGAACTTAGGAAACTAGGAATGAGTGCAAAGTGAGAGATGAACCATAGGAGAGGGTGGTCATGCCCAGCCATGGCATAGGCTAGCACACCCCTGATCCCTTGCTTAGGTAAAACAAATAGGAGCAGACTCTGGGGAGTCAAACTTAGGGACTGAGTGGTGATTAGGACACTACCAGGCCCAAGTTAAAGCTCAACACATAAGGGGTAAAGGGAATGGGAATTGATTTGAGTAGAGGTTCAAGAGAACCTGATTCTATGTCATGAGTGGCAATAATAGAATGCCAACATGACTCAGAATTGCACTCACACATAAGAAAGGGGTCAAAGGAAGAGGGAATCACATAAGAAAGCATTTACAGAAAACATGAGGAAAGCAAGAAAGCACAAACAGACCCAAAGATGCAGAAACATGATGAAAGAGAACATGACAGACTAGGATAAACACATAGTGAAAAATGCATAACAGAGGAGAAGAAGTAAACACATAGTTTGGAGGGTATTATTTAATTAGAAGGACATACCAGTTGCAAGCTTTAGAACAGCAGAATAGTAGAAGCAAGTAACAGCCAGAAGTCAACAGGAGCAGGCTCAGAAACTTTAGCAAATATTTGAGAGTTCAAGAGTAACTCAAAGGTATTTCAGACAGTAGAAGAGAGAGAAGCAGAGTGCTTAGTATTAGAAGTAGTATAGTAGAGAAAGTATTGCAATTATATAGTGTTCAATTGAAGTCTGAAGTGTTTGTGAGGTTTTTCCGTGTGTTTTTAGAACTTTTTTGTTTTTTTCTCGTTTTTGAAAGAAAAGAGTATAGGTATTTATAGCTTTGAAAAACAAGCAAACAGTAAGGTAAGCAACACAATTTTANGGAATCACTGTCTAACGGGTGTCAACAGATCTAATTTAAGGAATGGAAATTAGTTTGGAGACAGACTGGGTGTTACCATAAAAGAAGTAGTAAAATCATACAACAGGCAAACAAGTCTAGGTACGAGATTTGTAGTTATTCTTGGAAAGATTCGGTGAGGCAAATCAAAGAAAGAAAATCAACTAACCCTTGACAGGCTAGTAAATCAGAAATTCATGGAAGTAAAAGATTGAAATCAATTTCGAGCTTAAAAATAAATCACAGGAAGGACTTAGTATATCAGACATATGAGTCCAAGCTATGGCAAAAGAACCATCGTACAGTAACAGTATAGAGTAGACATTCAAACATGCTAGTTAGGTTTTAGTGTAATAGAGAGAGAAAGAATCAAATCATGCAGAGAGTTGAGCAAGAAACATAGTCGAGTTTGACTGATGGCAAGAACTCAGAACACATAGAGAAAAGAGATGCAGGAATCAAGTTGAGTAGTTTCAAACAGACAAGTCGTACAAATAAACCCAAGAACTCGAATAGACCCCAAAGAACTAGGTTTTTTGAAATCAGTAGATTTTAGAGGCGATAAACAAATAAACAGCCTCAGAGTCTCAAATAAACCCCAAAAAAATTAGGGTTTTCAACATTAAACATGTATAAACAAGGTAAATCAAACAGATAGACTCAGAAACTCAAACAAATCTCCAAAAATTAGGTTTTCAGCGCCAGTCAAACTTAGAGATGATAAACAAATGAATCGAATCAAACATATTTAAACAACAGACTCATAAACCCTAGTTTGAAATCAAAAGATTTTAAAAAAAAAAAGAAGATTGGGGGAAAATGTTTAAAACATCACATATAGCACAGATCGAGCACTGATTCAAACAAATAAGTGAAAAAGAACCTCGAATAGATTAAGGTTTTTAAGAACCCTAGAAACGAGAAAGGCTTGGAAGGGATAAGATCAAATCTGGACTTGATAAGGCCGGAACCAGGCTTAGAAGGCTAAGACACGCTGGAGCAAGGCCGGAGATGGCTGAGAACCTCGAATCGACGAAGGTCTGGGCGAAGACCCTTGAAGTCTAGCCTCGAACCTTCAGGGAGCAGGCGTATAGGAGCAAAAGATGGTGAGTAAAGATCATCCATGGCTAGATTAACCATGGATTCCGGTGGATTTTGGGTCGGAGAGGGGGTAGGCGGCTTCTAGGGTTTCAGGGGTTGAGAGAGTTTGAGAGAGATGAGAGAAACCAAAGGCGGCGGGTTTGAGAGAATGGGGGATAGGGTTGAGATCGTTTGGAATTAAAATGGAAAGGGAGAATCTGGGCTGTTGATCAAAAAGATCAACAGCTCAGATTAAAAGGGACACAGCCCGTTCGATTTAATGGGTACTAGGTCGGGTAGATTAGGTAATTATATTTTGGTGTAAGTATGAGAATGAAATAAGTTATTCACCAAAAAAATGATAATTTTGGAGATAATTTGGATTTTGTACTATTAAAACAAACAATGAATTGACTTTTAAAAAAATCTAAAAAATTGGGAAAAATACCAGAACTTTTAGGCATGCTTATATATGCATACATATGCTATTTTTTGAAAGTATTTTGAGTATAAAAAATATATAGAGAAAAATTAGGTATCAACAGCTGCCCCTCTTTACCCGGGAAGGATGAAAGAGTTGTCGGGTAAAGATATGATGGCCAATTTTGACCGAAAGCGGTGATTTGAAAAGAATTTTGACCGAGCTCCGATTTCTGAGCTGCCTACATTTCCCTGGTTTTACAGGAATCAGGCCACATGTAGTTCAGGAACCATTGACGGAACATGCCGATGGAGATTCAAAAGGACGGACGCAAGGTTTTGGAGAGACAAGAGGTACCTGGGCAGCCAATCGGCTGCGAGAATCGTAGCGGGATCGCTCCTGCTGAGACGGCCGTTGCTAGCCGATGTACCTGCAAGTGAGAAATATTGGCGCATATCGTGCATAAACTTAAACGTGATGCAAGTTCCCGTTGGACCATGAATGTTGTCCTTGGACGGTTAGGATGACGTCCTCGGACCATGATGTCCTGGGCCATGAAGCGCAAAATTAAAGGATTCGCAGGCTATGAGGTGACGTTCTCGGGCTATGATAATGGCGCCTCCGAACCATGATGCCTTTGAATAATGATGTGCCAGATATAAAGTGGGGTCCTCGAGCCATGGCATGGTGTTCTCGGGCTATGAAGATGATGCCTCTGAACGATGATGCCTTTGGACAATTTGGCGATATTTCAGCCCATGTGATGCAAGATTTGGCGGTATTTCAGCCGATGCAAAAGCGTAAATGGCGATATTTCAGCCGACGGAAATTTAAATAAAACAGGCGATGTTTCAGCAACGAGAAGATTTAAATAAAGTTTGGCGATATTTCAGCCGATTGCCAGATGTAAGTAAAAGTGGCGATATTTCAGCCATGCAAGATGGTGGTAGAGCTTAATCTCAGAAGGCAGAAAGGTGGCCTTATGCATTGCAGGGAAATGCAGATGGAGACAACGCTTAGTCTCGAAAGGCAGAAAGGTACCTTATGCAGGGAAATGCAGATAGAGACAACGCTTAGTCTCGGAAGGCAGAAAGGTAGCCTTATGCAATGAAGGAAATGCAGATGGTAATAAAAAATTCTTAGCTGATTGCTGGTAACTGATTGTGATATTGCGTCTGCTGGGAATATCGCGTGCGGATAGCAAATGCAAATAGGCGCGACGATCCAATGTGATTGCGTAACATGTTTGTGACTCAGGCACCTGCATCCAAAGAGAATCATGAGTTTGCAAAAGGGAAAGGTTAGTTCGTTTTCCCGTGGCTTCCGGCGTTGCGTGCATCATTGAGGTAGCATTGCTAAATAGCAGCTGTCATAATTATGCATGATTTAACAAATATAACATAAGTATAAAAATAGTTTTGTTTGAAAGAACCAACGACTGCAACGTGGTTCAAAGCATCTCAACCTATCTTGCTTTAGAATTTTGAGGGTCCTCCTCAAAATTCTGCCCCTATTTACTGGGCTGGCACTTCTGATGGCTGCACTGAACAAATACAAAAATCAACTTCGGAATTTTGAGGGTCCTCCTCAAAATTCTGCCCCAGTCAACTGAGGTGACATCCTTGGCGATGAGTGGCTGAAGGCTGACTTCGGAATTTTGAGGGTCCTCCTCAAAATTCTGCCCCATTTCCAATAATGGGGGGGGGGGGGTGAAGATTTCTATTAAATTATGACCAAACCCATAGGGTTGCCTACGTATCCCCTCTTAAACGGGAATCAGGTCAGGCGTAGTTCAAATTACATAGAAGAAAAAAAAAACATAAATGGTCACACATAGTATCATTCACCGCATCTGAATTGATTGGATTTGGCCAAACCTCTCCGTCCATTTCTGCAAGAATAAAGGGCTCCTCCTGTTAGAACCCGGTGAACCATGTACGGACCTTGCTAGTTGGGAGGAATTTCCCCTTGGCGTCATCTTGATGTGGGAATATTTTCTTCAACACCAGCTGCCCCGGTGTAAACTTTCTTGGCTTAACTCTTTTGTTGAAGTCTCTGGACATTCTATTCTGATACAACTGACCGTGGCAGACTGCATTCATTCTTTTCCCATCTATAAGGGCTAACTGCTCGTAGCGACCTTTTATCCATTCTGCGTCATCCAACTCTGCTTCTTGTATGATCCTCAAGGAGGGAGTTTCTACCTCGGCAGGAATGACCGCTTCTGTACCATAAACCAGCATGTAGGGAGTTGCCCCGGTCGATGTACGGACTGTGGTACAATAACCCAATAAGGAGAACGACAATTTCTCATGCCACTGCTTGTGCCTTTCAATCATCTTCCTTAGTATTTTCTTGGTGTTCTTATTGGTTGCTTCTACAACTCCATTCATCTGAGGTCTATAAGCTGTAGAGTTCTTATGTTTGATCTTGAAAGTCTCACACATTGCTTTCATCAGGTCTCTATTGAGGTTGGAACCATTGTCAGTGATGATTGATTCTGGAATCCCGAATCGGCAAACAATACGATCACGGACGAAATCTGCCACAACTTTCTTAGTCACTGCCTTGTATGACGCTGCTTCAACCCATTTAGTAAAGTAATAAATTGCCACCAGGATAAATCTGTGCTCGTTTGATGCGGCGGGCTCGATAGGTCCGATGACATCCATCCCCCAGGCGGCAAATGGCCATGGTGAGCTTGTTGCAGTAAGCTCGTTTGGAGGTACCTCTATCATGTCTGCATGTATCTGACATCAATGGAATTTGCGAACATATTGGATATAGTCTGTTTCCATAGTCATCCAAAAATACCCTGCTCGTAGTATCTTCTTTGCTAAGACAAAACCATTCATGTGTGGTCCGCACGTCCCCGCGTGCACTTCATCCAATAGTCTGGATGCTTCTTTTACTTCGACACACCTTAGCAAGCCCAAATCGGGAGTCCTCCTATACAGGATTCCTCCGTTGTGAAAGAAGTTGTTAGATAACCTCCGAAGTGTGCGCTTTTGAGTAGCGTTGGCAAGTTCTAGATACTTTCCCGTGTTCAAGTACTCTTCGATGTCGCGGAACCATGATTTTCCGTCCGTTTCTTCCTCAACGTGAGCACAATAAGCTGGCTGATCATTAATCCTCACTGGGATGGGATCAATGAAATTCGTATCTGGATGCTGGATCATGGATGATAAAGTGGCTAGTGCGTCAGCGAAATCATTCTGGACTCTGGGGACATGCTGAAATTCCGTCTTTGTGAATCTTTTCCTTAACTCCTGTATATGATGCAAATATGGAAGTATTTTGGAGTTTTTGGTTGCCCATTCTTCTCGAACTTGATGTATGAGCAGGTCTGAGTCCCCGATCACTAGCAACTCTTGAATGTTCATGTCAATGGCCATCTTGAGTCCCAGGATGCAAGCTTCATATTCGGCCATATTATTTGTGCAAAGGAACCTGAGCTTGGTGGATACCGGGTAATGTTGGCCGATTTCTGATACCAGGACTGCTCCTATGCCAACTCCTTTGAAATTTGCGGCTCCATAAAAAAACAACCTCCAACCATCGTAGGATTCTGCAATATCTTCTCCTACAAAGGCCACTTCTTCATCGGGAAAATACATTTTCAGGGGTTCGTATTCTTCGCCAACAGGTTTCTCGGCAAGGTGATCTGCTATGGCCTAGCCCTTAACTGCTTTCTGAGTCACGTAAACAATGTCGAATTCACTTAACAAGATTTGCCACTTGGAGAGTTTGCCGGTGGGCATGGGCTTCTGGAAGATATACTTCAACGGGTCCATCTTGGATATGAGATAGGTAGTGTAGGCACAGAAATAATGCATCAATTTCTGGCCTACCCAAGTCAGAGCACAACAAGTTCATTCTAATAAGGAATACCGGGCCTAGTACGGGGTAAATTTCTTACTGAGATAGTAGATGGCCTGCTCCTTTCTTCCCGTTTCATCCTGTTGTCCCAGAACACAACCGAATGCTCCCTCAAAAACTACGAGATAAAGCAATAAGGGCCTTCATGGCTCGGGCGAAACCAAGACTGGTGGCGTTGACAGGTATTCCTTGATTCTATCGAAGGCTTTTTGACAATCGTCGGTCCATCTAGTAGCAACGTCTTTCTTTAACATTTTAAAGATGGGTTCACAAATGATTGTGGACTAAGCTATGAACCGGCTGATATAGTTGAGTCTCCCTAAGAAACTCATCACGTCCTTCTTGTTCTTTAGCAGTGGCAATTCTTGGATGGCTTTGATCTTTGATGGGTCCAATTCTATTCCTCGACGACTCACAATGAAACCTAGTAGTTTTCCGGCAGGAACCCCGAATGCACACTTGGCAGGATTCAGTTTCAGATTGTACCTTCTCAGTCTGTTGAAGAATTTCCTCAGATCTTCCATATGATCAGCGGCTTTCTTGGATTTGATGATGACATCATCCACATACACCTCGATCTCCTTGTGCATCATGTCGTGAAAGATAGTAGTCATGGCTCTCATGTAGGTGGTGCTGACATTCTTTAATCCGAATGGCATCATTTTGTAGCAATACATTCCCCAAGGCGTGATGAAAGATGTTTTATCTGCATCCTCCTCATCCATCCATATCTGATGATACCCGGCGAAACAATCAACAAAGGACTGCAACTCGTGCTTGGCGCGGTTATCGATAAGGATGTGTATGTTTGGCAAAGAGAAGTCATCTTTGGGACTGGCCCGGTTGAGATCCCGGTAGTCGACACAGATTCTAACCTTCCCATCCTTCTTTGGTACTGTCACAATGTTGGGTAACCACATTGGATATTCCACTACCCTGAGAACTTTGGCTTTTGACTTGCTTAGTAACCTCTTCTTTGATTTTCAGACTCATGTCGGGTTTGAATTTCCTGAGCTTCTATTTTACTGGCGGACAAGTCGGGTCTGTTGGCAGTCTGTGAGCTACAATGGACGTGCTGAGGCCAGTCATATCATCATATGACCAGGCAAATACGTCCTCATACTCCCTCAAAAATTTCGTATATTTCTCCTTCTCTGACGGCGACAAGTGAACACTGATGCGGGTTTCCTTGACATTATCTGTATCTCCCAAATTAATGACCTTAGTTTCTTCCAGGTTGTACTTAGGTCTATTCTCAAATTCTTGACTTCTCTGACGACGTCTTCGGGTATCTCATCTTCTTTTGAGTCTACATCCTTTTGTTGCGTTGTTTCATTGCAAGTCACAGTCGTTGGTTCATCGTCAAGATAATTAATAGTAATGTTGTATAAAATAGAGTAAATGATAAAGAAAATAATAAGCAAGATATATATGATAAACTAAAATGCTTTGATTAAATCCATAATAGTTTGAGACATCGGAGCTCTTTTCGAAATTAAAGATAATACGAAAAGAAAATCAACTAGTAAAGTAAGCTAAAAATGCGATGCATGGTGCTTTTGTTTAGCCTTGCTACCCCGAAGCTTTCCGGGCCCTGACAGTCCTAATTGACCAGTTGCTGAGGCAGTCTCCTCTGTTCACAGCTTGTATGGAAGGGCCTTCCTCCCCCTCCTCCTTGAAAAGAACACAGCAGTCCATATCATCATCCTCCAGGAAAAAATTCTTCATGGCTGCCAATACCTCATCTTCTTCCGACCCATATATAGTATCTGCCAGTTGGAAGGTCTGCTCCAAGCTAGGTATCGGAAACTCCAATGGATATAGGGGCCGCGCCATGGTGGCGACCAGTTCTAGAATTCTTTCCAAGTATAATCATAACCTAAGCCAAAGGTAGTGCCATGCTTCTTTAGTTTGATGGGCTTAGTGATCCCGTGAAGATTCTTGCCAAGTCCCTTTCCAGGCTCATAACCATGCCAATTCCAGATACTTTCGATCTTGTTGTCCCACCACTTGTCCTTGTCTACAGCATTGACCCTTTCGATATGGTGGTATATTTCTCCGCCTATTCTCCTTCTTCCCCCAATCATTGGGATGGTCTGGCGACTATATATGGGGTTACTACCATCGCCATGAATGATCACTTCTTGGTGGTCCCATTCGAACTTTACCGCTTGATGCAGGGTCGAGGCTATGGCTCCAGCAGCGTGGATCCAGGGGCGTCCTAACAGCAAGTTGTAG
>MU665791.1:0-13197 GCA_026770625.1 Nicotiana glauca
CCAAAATGCCCCTCAGGCCAACGTCTCGGAATCGGATAATTTTCACATTTTCAGAACCCTCGTACTCTCACGAGTATAACCATATAAAAATCTCTTAAATCGGAGGTCAAACACTTCTTCAAAATACAAGGTCTATGAAGTTCTACCCATTTTTCATTCAAAAACTGAAATTAAAGGATGAAATTAAGATGAGATTCATGGGAATTAGTCTAAGTTGAGTGAGAAACACTTACCCAAGTTGCCCAGGTGAAAATCCCTCCAAAAATCGCCAAGAACCGAGCTCTAGATGTCAAAATGTGATAAAATGAAGAAACCCTCAAAATTGGAATTAAATCTGTCTGCCCAGACATTTAGACCATCGCGAACGCGACAGGTCTCACGCGCTCGCGAAGAAGAAAAAATAGAAGGTCCCCAAAATGCCCTTCGCGTTCGCGAAGGGAGGGATGCGAATGCGAAGGCCTGACACAGCAACCCAACGCGAACGCGTGGAAGGCGACGCGAACGCGATAAGGGACGAGGAAGAGCTTCGCAAACGCGAGGCTCTAAACGCGAACGCGTAGAAGGATTTTATCTGGGTCCGAAATTTGATCTACGCGAACGCGATGAGGCATTCGCGAACGCGAAGAAGCGACTGGCAATACTATGCCAATGCGTGACAGACCATGCGAACCCGATGAAAAAGGAGGCCAAAGCTACGCGAACGCGAACGCGATCGAGGCTTCGCGAACGCGATGAAGGTATACCAGAAGCAGCAACAGCAGTTCAAAAATAGGAGGAAATGACCTGTTGAGCATCCGACACACACCCGAGGTCCCCGGGACCTCAACCAAACCTACAGACATACCCCATAACATCATTCAAACTTGCACCAATCCTTAAATCACCCAAAACAACGCCGGAAACACGAATTAATCAAGGATTCAAACCTATGAACTTCAAATTCTAACCAAACACACTTTCGATCAAATACCTATCCAAACCTCGTCCGAATTACCTGAAATTTTGCACACACACATCCTAAATGAGATGACGGAGCTACTGCAACTTCCAGAATTCCAGTCCAACCCTCGGATCAAAAACTCACTATCGGACCGAAAACTTTAAAAATTCAAACTTCGGCATTTCAAGCCTAAATGANTCATCATATTTCCATTCCAAGGTCGTCTTTACATTGTTCCAAATACGGACTATTTTTTAACTCATAAACTCTCATTTAGGGACTAAGTGTCCCAAAACACTCCGAATCTTAATACTGAACGTCCCGGCAAACCACAATAGCAGAAATGAACTTAGGGAAAGCAGTTAATGGGGGATCGGGGCATGATTTCTAAAAACGACCGATCGGGTCGTTACAGGTACGAACTTGCCCCACTTCCTGACTTCTTGCTTGTCATTCACTTTGCGAGGTTCATAGATGGGCAGCCTTTCATTTCCAGCGGAGGCCATGCTCAATTCCATGTCATGGGCACGAGTTGAAAGTTCTTCAAATGTGCTAGGCTTGATACCTTGCAAGATGTAGCGCAATCCCCAATGCATGCCTTGGATGCAAATCTCTATGCATTAAGCTTCAATAAGCCTGTCTTTGCAGTTGAGGCTTGAATTCCTCCAACGATTGATAAAGTCGATAACCGGTTCCCCCTTTCGTTGGCGAGTATTTGTAAGCACTATTATACTCACCGTGCGTCTTGTGCTATAAAAGTGATTGAGGAATTCTTGCTCTAGTTGATCCCAGCTATAGATAGATCCATCCTCGAGGTCCGTGTACCAGTTAAAAGCATTTCCTTTTAGCGAGCGGACAAACTGCTTGATGAGGTAATCTCTATAAGCCCCAGCATTGTTGCATGTCTCCACGAAGTGTGCAACATATTGCTTTGGGTTACTTTTACCATCAAACTGTTGAAATTTCAGAAGTTGATAGCCAGCAGGCATCTTCAACATATCGACCCTTGCAGTGTACGGCTTTGCATATGTAAGGGAGGATTTGGTAGCAACTTCATATTTGTTCTTAATGGTTCCTTCGATGAACTCCTTCAGTTAATCGATTGGAATTATCCCTGCAGATGAGACAGGGATAGCCTTAGTGGATGTTGTTTGTCTTGGGGGAGAGTCACTCTCTAGAACTTCTGGGAGCTTGCCGGGTGCATGGGTAGATTCTTCCTCCATCAAGATTCCTACCCTATCTGTTAGCTTGTCAATTCTAGCCTATTGATTTTGCATGCATTTGGCCAAACCAGCGATTGCTTCCGTCAAGTTTGCCAACTGCTCCTCCATGGATGAAGTGTTTGTCACCATGGCTTGCATGATTGTTGTGGATGACGGAGAGTAGCATGGATTTTTACACAGATTGATTCTTGATTGGCTCACATTATGTGGTGTAAGTGGGGAGGATCCATCACTTGAAGCATCATCATCTTCCTTCACAGCAGAGTGCTTGGAGACGGAGAGGTCAAGCAGAGCAAGAGTTTTCTTGATCTTTTCAGCAACATCACTTCTTCCTTCAGATGCGTTTGTGGCAAATCTTGCTCCTTTTGAGGATGAAGATCCGAAAATAGGGGTTGATGCGGACGACACTTGAGGTGCTTGTTGTCCTAAAAAACTTACTTTGCTCCTCTCATAACTGGTTCGAAGCTTCCAAAGGTGACATCAAGGATGCTTTCCACATCAGCATAGAACTTGGAGTTAGCAGCCTTGGTGGAAGTTGAAACGGAGTTGATTTTCTTTGAAGCCATTTCAATGTTCTTGGTATTTGGTGAATGAAAAGTTGAGATGAGAGGTAGAGATTGTCCCACTGGGCGTGCCAGAATTTGTAGACAATAAATTGCGGACGAGAAAATAAAATCAAGACCGAAAAATATTGCAACAATCGCAGTATTTTATTTCGAATAATATGAGTGTACAATCTCTATGAATCCTCTGATTCTTCTTTTCAATGGGAAATAAATTCAAGGGCCTTTGAGCTTGATCTTGAATATATGTTTGTCGCCACGAACAATGATCTTGTTCTTGAGCTTGAGCTTGATTGCTTGGTTGCTTGAACTTGATCTTGATTCGTTCTTCGTTCTTGAGCTTGAACTTTATTTCTTGAACTTGAACTTGATTGCTTGAAGCTTGAAACTTGTGGAGGAATTTGCGGTGTTTGATCCACGAACTCTCTCTTACTTCTTGTTATAACTTCTGGTGTCTTTTTTGAGCTATGAAGACCCTTATTTATAGTTGTGGAAGGGAAGAATTGTGATAAGAACAAACTCTTTCCGACCAATCAAATTGAAGGATGACATGGACACATTTGATTGGCCAGAACATGTCACTTGCACACGTGGCGCGATTTTATTGGCCTTTCAGTGTGACTGGACACGCCTTGTCATTTTGACACGTGGCATGGTCCTATTGACTTTTCCGTTTGACTTGGCGCGACCTCAGGACGATGACATCTTGGGCTTAATGAAGTGGGATCATCACTTTAGCCCAATTAAATGGGCTAGCCCATTGATTAAGACTTATTTATTTAACCCACATGTATTGGACTTATATAATTAATTCAATTATATTAGCCCATAGTATTTATTTGGACTAATATATCTTGAATTTAAAATATAATCCAAATTATTTTATGGATTTAAAATTTATATGCCTAAAGCATTATTTTCCATACGTGATTTATAATTACAAATTTATACCATCAAATCATTTCAAGTTTTCCATATTGAACACCATTTATTATTTTGCATCGAATTCAACTTGCAATAAAAAGTTCAAATTACTATCATAACCTATGCCTCCCAATTAGGGTGAGGGTCGTTTGGTACATGACAATGATTCTTAATCTAACTCCCAACTATATATGTTGTTGTTTCGGAATTATGTTTTACGCATCAAAGTTAGCCAAACACTTGAATAAGATTAGGAATAGAAGAACGAAGAACGAGGAAGACGATGGCAACCCTAAGTTTTCCTGAGGTTATGTTAGTATGACTTACTTCATTTTCTAAATTAAACTCCTAATAGACCTTAGTTTGTCTTATAGTTAATTTAACTACATTGGGTATAAACATTCGACGCGGATAAGTTTTTACCATTACCTGTTATTGTAGAATTTATTTAAAATAAAGCATAAACAGAAGGAGAGTTCCATAAACACTTATAGCTTATGCTTACCTTCTTTTTTCTTTTTACTTCTCTTGTTCAAGAGATCTAATGGGGAGAGAATTTTCTGAGTTGGTTGTAAGCTGAGACATATAATTCATTTAGCGAGCCAACACAATCTTTAGACTAACATTAATATAATTATTATTTAATTAAAGAAAGGGAATAAGAATGAACTCAATCAAATAAATCTTGATCAGTTACTCTTTGCAAGACGCAAGAGGTCCAATTTGCTTAATTAATATTTAATTAGTCCTAATACCTAAAAGGCGTTTCAATTTTTCATCAAATTCCTAAGGAACCTCTTCTGTTGATGATTTGTAAATGACACGATTCTAGTCGTATTTGACCGTCTCTGGTAGGAAGATTAAGAGAGTGTTTGGTTAAGCTTATAAGCTGGTCAAATTGGCTTATATACACGTTTTGATAAAATTAAAAGTGCTTATAAGTTTAGTGCTTATAAGCCAAAAATAAGCCAAAAGAGACCAACTTATCAATTTCAGCTTATAAACACTTTAAGTTTGACCAAAATATTTACTATTCTATCCCTAAAATACATTTTTTTAAAATAAACTCTTCGTATACCTAGTTCTTCAACTGCTTATTATTAATTTTAGCATTTTTATCCAAACACGTAACTGTTTATTTTTTAAACACTTTAAGCTTGACCAAAATATTTACTATTCTATCCTTAAAATACATTTTTTTTAAACAAACTTTTCGTATACCTAGTTCTTCAACTGCTTATTATTAATTTTAGCATTTTTATCCAAACACGTAACTGTTTATTTTTTAAACACTTTAAGCTTGACCAAAATATTTACTATTCTATCCTTAAAATACATTTTTTTTAAACAAACTTTTCGTATACCTAGTTCTTCAACTGCTTATTATTAATTTTAGCATTTTTATCCAAACACGTAACTGTTTATTTTTTAAATTAATTTTAATACTTAAAGTATTTTTCAACACATAATACTTATCAGATGCTCTAAATCATCTTAGCCAAACATGCTCTGATAGTAAGAAGTGAGTATTACTTTTCCTACACATTACATTTATTTGTATGTGAGTAGCGCGATTGACTGATTGTGTATTGAATGTCTGCATCAGCTTGTGACATCCAATAGAAACTGAGAATTGTCTAGTCTAAGCTACAACTAGTATTTAGAACATAGACTGCTAAGTGGCTATTAAATTTTTTTTATTTTTTTTTTTTTGGTCGAAAAAAACTATGGACAATATCGTATTTGTCATATTATATGAAGTGGAACAAGAAATTAGTTGTTATGACTAGGAATTAAGATGTGTGCCAGTTGCCATATCTCAGGTTCTCCGCCATGACAATGAATATTCAACGCATGTTTGTAACGAACTACAACGTCGAGGCCTCCCACTTTCTGATTCTCCGCAATAATAGTTTTAGGTCAATTGTTTACAGATTGTCCACAAAAACAGGTGCGCATGTTTCTACGATACAGCAACAAATTAGGCCATCCCTTCAAACTTTCTATAAAAACCTGCTTACTTCATTCTCAATTTCAAGCTTCAAACATAAGTAATTAAACAGCTCTCTCCTTTGATTCCTAATATTTTCTCAATCGCCTCCTAGCTCGCAAAGCTCAGACACTAGTCATGGGAGCCTGTGCGAGCAGACCTAAGGATTTGGACAAAGACTTGGCCCCTGCCCCTGCCGAGGAACATGCAGTCACCCCCAAGAAATCCGAGCAGGAAACTCCTGCTCCTCAGGTATGGATACAATCATCATTTGATCATTGTCATTTCACCCCCGAAAAAAAAATTGAACGTGTCTAGTTGCATTTTTTTGCTCTTAATTGTAAAATGAAAGTGACAAATAGAACGAAATGAATATAGAAATTAATTGACCTATTGGACTCCAAAAAGGGATACCGCTTATTTTGAAACTAGAAACTTGATGGTTTTCAAGCGAAATTTAAAGCTACTTCTAACGTAAGGACCAATATCTTGTCAAATCCATTTCAGCACTGATCTTGACCAGCCTAAAATACATGGCATGTTGGATAATCACCTACTTTTTTTATGACCGACATATCCGTTTGGGGCCGACCCTTAAGACCAACCACACCCTTCAAAAATCGGGTATAATAGGCCCGTCCGTCTACTCTTTTCCACTTAAATATTAGGTTTGGATTGCATGAAGCAGGGCTTAAACCTGTGACCTAAGTCACAAATCCCTCAACCTTTTGCCGCTTGACTAAGCCCTAGAGCTGAGAAACACCGACTTTTGAGAACCAAAATGTGGCAATTAATATAGAAAGTACCAAGAAATTAACATTATGTATCTTTATCACTTTTTTGTTCGAAACCATTACTCAACATAACGTACAAATTCATATATTTTGCCCCAACTAATTTAAATTTAGGGATGAGGCTTACTGCAATAATATTATTTTAATATTCTTTTTGCTATAAATAATCTCAGGAGAAGAAAGATGGGGAGGAGACTAAGAAGGAGGAGCCTTTGGTAGACGTCACAGAACCAGCATCAGAGGCTCCCAAGATTGAGGAAGTTAAAAACACCACCGAGGAGGTAAAGGCTTCTGAGCCGGAGACAGCCAAACCAGCTGAGGAAGTCAAAGTTGAGGCTGTGAAAGAGGAGCCCAAAGAACAGCCGGCAGAGGAGAAGAAGGAGGTAGAAGAGACCCCAAAAGCTGTTGCCCAATAAACAATTAATTAAAAAATCCAAAACACAATCGTTACATAATTTTCTTTTGCATCTAATTTTGTCATATCATATTGGAATGTTTTGCTAGTTTTTTAAATTTGTTGTGGCTCATGTAGTAAAACCAAACAAAAAATAAATAAAGAAAAGATTCCTAAATGTTTGTCCTGTACTTCTTATTTGTCTATCTAATTTACTGCTATGGATTCATAACTTTGACGAGTTAAATTCAGTGACCACAGACATACATAACCCGTTAAGCTTTCTGAGAAACAATAATTTAACTACACATTGTCCAGTTTCTCATAGGGGTGTCCATTCGAATCGGTTTATCGATAAATCGAACCGATTATTTGTTATCGAAATCGAAAAAATCGAAACCTTATTGAAACGATAACGATAAGCATATGTACAAATCGATAATCGATAAGTAATTATCGATAAGGGTCAAAATCGAATCGATAAATCGAATGCACACCCCTAGACTGTAGACACTTGTTAAATGAGTAATTACCTATTTGTGTAGATTAATATAACATATATACTGTAAATATATTCCGCTACTATTTTGAAAGCGGCTATACAATATTATTTTTACTAATTTATACCATTTCTTTTACCCTAAGTCCCTTATCCTATTATTTCCTCTACCACATTTAAGGAATGATCATAATTAAAGATCAAGGAAATGAAGTTCAAATTAATGGAAAAAATAATTAGCCATGGTGATGTGTTATTTTTTTATACCGTTGGAGTGTTGGTGGCATACATTTGATCTCTTACTTTAGTTTTTTTTGCATGTGCTTATTGACACAATTTTTATCTTATAAATGGTATTCGTCTTATTTTAGTTTCTTTTTGTTCATATTAGTTAGGCGCGTTTCTAGCGATATACTTTCCGTAGAATCCCGCTAATTTTCTTATTGGTGTAATCGATAACTGAATCGATAAGCCCCCAAAATCGATAAATCGAAATCGAAAAAATCGAAACCTTATTGAAACGATAACGATAAGCATATGTACAAATCGATAATCGATAAGTAATTATCGATAAGGGTCAAAATCGAATCGATAAATCGAATGCACACCCCTAGACTGTAGACACTTGTTAAATGAGTAATTACCTATTTGTGTAGATTAATATAACATACAGAATGTATATATATTCCGCTACTATTTTGAAAGCGGCTATACAATATTATTTTCCCTAATCTATACCCTTTCCTTTACCCTAAGTCCCTTACCCTATTATTTCCTCTACCACATTTAAGGAATGATCATATTTAAAGATCAAGGGAATGAAGTTCAAATTAATGGAAAACAGAATTAGCCATGATGATGTGTTTTGTTTTTTTTTTTTATACCGTTGGAGTGTTGGTGGCATACATTTGATCTCTTACTTTAGTTTTTTTTGCATGTGCTTATTGACACAATTTTTATCTTATAAATGGTATTCGTCTTATTTTAGTTTCTTTTTGTTCATATTAGTTAGGCGCGTTTCTAGCGATATACTTTCCGTAGAATCCCGCTAATTTTCTTATTGGTGTAATCGATAACTGAATCGATAAGCCCCCAAAATCGATAAATCGAAATCGAAAAAATCGAAACCTTATTGAAACGATAACGATAAACATATGTACAAATCGATAATCGATAAGTAATTATCGATAAGGGTCAAAATCAAATCGATAAATCGAATGCACACCCCTAATTTCTCATATCCAAGTTAAAACTTGTTCCATCACTGTATGTTCAAGAAAATTCACCGTATTTCCATCTATATAATTAGAGAAAGTCAGCAAACATAATGCTGACTTTCAGACCCCAAACGACATCTTCTTAAGATTCAGCTACAGCTCAATGGACAGGACGTTCTAATCAGAGCCACGATTTGATGTTTATAGGTTCTGAAATTGTCACAGAACCAATAATTCGTTTAATTACTGGGTTCGTAATTAAATATTTATACATATTTGATTCATTTCGTGACATAAATATATTGTTTAAAAAAAAGTGAATGGGCACCTGATAGGCTAGCTCCATTTTGTCCGGTATTCAATCAGAAAAGAAATCCCAAGGCCAGTATAACACGTTGCCAAAGTGTACAGTCCTCAAATTATAAAACCCAGCAATATGGACACTGGAATCAGATTGCTGCATAAGTTCGCTTCTGGCCTTGTACTCACCGCCCGTCACAGTTTGGATGCTAGTTATGCTTGAAGTCGTTGATGAAGAGAATAATCTTCCTTTGAGAATAGTAAAAAAAAAATGGACAGGCGCTAAATTAGAACATCAAAATGGGACTAAATTGGTCCTAGTTACTTTCGGGTAGAGTGGAAGAAGAGGGAATTAATTCTCCAACCGGAAAAGGATACGAGTGAGTGCCATTCGTTTGAAAAAAATTATAATCTGTCTATTTATTCTGAGGCGTTCAGATTTTTCTAACACCTCATGGACATGCAGAAGAAAAATGATATCTCACTCCTAAAGCCAATTAATCCAATTATTGTATCAGTTTGCTAGGCTCAGATCACTTGTTAGGAAGACGTGGAGGTCAAGCATTAGAGGGTCAAGCATTAGGGCTACAGGTTAGGAGTTAGGAGGCTAGTCTAATAGCCCGTTTGGCGTAGCTGCAAAAATCAACTTATTTTGATAAGCATTTTTTTTCAAAAGTGCTTTTTTCAAAAGTACTTTTGGTGAGAAGCAATTTGTGTTTGTCTAATTAGTTTGAAAAGCACTTTTGAGCAGCAATTAGTGTTTGGCTAAGCTGTGAAAAATTATTTCTAAGTATATTTTTCTCAAAAGTGCTTTTGGAGAGAAGCTACTTTTTTCTGCTTCTCCAGAACTGCTTCTGCTTCTCTCAAAAGTACTTTTTTTCCTTCCAGAAGCTTGGCCAAACACCTCAATTTTTTGCCAAAAGTGCTTTTGACAAAAAAAAAAGCACTTTTGGCCAAAAATAAGCTTGGTCAAACATGCTATAATAGTATTTTGTCTTAGACTGCTAGTGGTTCCTATTGTGCCCATATAACTTCATTGTGTTTGTGGTATTGTGCCATTGTTACTGTTTACTATTTATTGCTTTTCTTTCTTTTTTTTGGTTCTTATATTGTTGTATTGTCGGTATTATCTTTCTGGCCTCCGTTGTTATTATTGATCTACTGTCTCTTTTCGTCTTCTCTTCTTGAGCTGAGGGTCTATCGGAAACAACCTCTCTACTCCGAATTCGGAGTAGAGGTAAGGTCTGTGTACCCACTTATGAGATTTCACTGGGTTATTGTTTTTGTAGTTTGCTAGGATCAGATTATCAGTCTACCTGCCGTTTGTCCATGAGGCCATGAATTATAAAGCATTTTATTTTTTGAACTGATTCACAACAACCCATATAACAGTCGCATTGTATTTATCATCAACATCCAAGGAATTAGACATAGATATAATATTTGAAATTTAATTTCTTAAGATAACCGTCCAAGGTATTAGATTCCAGGGAAAAGAAATTGAGCAAACTGTTAAAAGGTTATACCATTTGGAGGTATTAGATTGAAAGCAACCAACATTTATCATTTCCCTGTGCGAAATAAAAGAGCAAGTACAAAAATAAAAAATAAAACAACAAGAGCATAAAATCAAAAGTGCTGTAGCTGTAAGAATATTAGAAAAAATGATTACTGGAAACTGAAGAGAATTAAACACACATTAGCGAAGAAATTGAACTAAATTATACTGTGGTTGATTGTCCACACTTTACAGTTTTGTCCCATCAATAAATCAGGCGAACAAACCTAAAGATAGCTGGTAGGAACTATTCCTTATCAGGCTTATCCACTGTAGTACTAATATTGCGGTTTGAAGAAATAGCAACCTCCTTAGTTGCTCCCTCCTCTTCCTCTTTGTTATCATCCTTCACTGCTAATAGTATAAGAGCTATCAGTAATGGAAAACTAATGGTGGTTAGCGTCCAATTCGCGATAAGCTGGTTCAGGAATGTCACGTTACGTGAATCAACTTGCCAAGCAACGGCTCCCCCTGCACTTTGTATTCCTTTATAGAAGCCAGTATACCTGTGAATTACAGACAACGAATCCAATTTTAACCAACACATTGTGTTCCTAGTAACTTTTAAGCATTAACTAATGAATTTGTAGTATAAGTACATGAAATTTTACCTGCTGAGAATCTCAGAATCATCAGCCAATGCTCCTATGACCCAATAAACCATGCTTTGAAACATGGCATCAAGTAATCCATAACTAAAATACAAGACGAATGGACCTGCAAATTTAGAACCATCCTTGAAATCTAGTAATACTATGTGATCAGGTACATCTTTTCGGGAATATTTAAGCTGTTTCGCGAGTCCTCCACCCCAAATTGCTGTTGAAAGCAAGCCAACAATAATAATACCAACCAATCCCCTAGCTCT
This sequence comes from Nicotiana glauca, assembly GCA_026770625.1. Taxonomy (NCBI): domain Eukaryota; kingdom Viridiplantae; phylum Streptophyta; class Magnoliopsida; order Solanales; family Solanaceae; genus Nicotiana; species Nicotiana glauca. The sequence continues at coordinate 11,271 of MU665791.1, forward strand.
CCTGCTCTTAAAGCTATAGTCCATTATAGACCCGATGAACACTGAACCGATCATCTGTGCACCCCAATAGAACACATTGTTCAAACCTCGAGTCCTCAAATTGAACAATACCCCGTTAACATTATTGAACTGATAAGTATAGAAGAAGTTACTAGCAACCGAAGCTGGAACCATCAACAACATCTTCCAGTTCCCAAACAGTTTGAGTATTTGCAGCAATTCAACAGACACACTGGAGTACTTTATATTAGTACACTTCGAACCATCGTTCCTAATAACCTTACTAGGATGCAAAATTGCTAAAGAAAGAAAGGTTCCAATTGCCATGAAAACCATGAATCCAATATAAGTACCATCATTTACAGAGGCCGCGGTAGTTCTATTATAATTCGATACAAAAGGAATAAGACCACCAATGACACCACCCATGTTAAAAATACTCCAGAACATAGAGATATAGGTACCTTTCCTATCATGTGGCGGATACGACGTCATAATAGCTCCCTGAGCAGCCCATAAAAGGCCTGCGCCAATACCAAGAAGACCACCCGCAACTACAACAAAAGCCTGGTGTTTATGGTGATTGTAGTAGAGAAAAGATCCCGCGTACAATATATAAGTCGAACATCCAACAAATAGAGTTTTTTGAGGACCTAAGATGTTGTAAATTCCACCACCCAAAATTCCAAAAATGGCGAAAGTTGTGTAAAGAGCAGTGTTAGCGTTGTTAGCTGCGGTGTGGTCTACTTGACCACCACCACCCATTCCAGAGAGTGCATTAAACATCCCTGGACAACAAAAACATACCAATCCAATTAAACCAACCTGAACCAGTGGTGAATTATACCTGAAAATTGAATTATTTGGAGATGAATTAGGTAACCCTTTTCCAGTTTCTTCGTCTCCGTAAGAACCCATAATGCTATGGTCTCGGATTACACGGATCAAAGATAAGAAAAAATGGTTAGTATCAAATCTGGGAATTTATAGATACAATAGAACAGTGGTAGAATTAAATTGGGAACTTTGAAAGCAAGGATTGGATGAATACGAATTAAAGACTGGTTGTTTTGTTGACAATAAGTTTAAGATTCTCTTTTTATAGAGTGCCGTACTGGTTATTGCAGGTGTTTTTAAAAATTAAATTCACAACTGGGCCTAGGGACGATTGCATCGCTGACAATTGGATAAAATTGGTAAAATCGGTGTCTCATTGGCTACATAGGTAATTACGAGTAGTTTAACGTTTTATTACAAATGGTTTCCAATGATTACGCCTAGTTTGATTCCGATGTTTTACGATTGAATATTCATTACTAATACAATTTTTAGCTTTTGTCTATGAGTAGCAAGTTTGTCGCAGAATATAACGTTACGATATGTCACTTTCGTTCGTAGTTATCCTCCCGAGTTGTAGGTAAAGTGCAGATTCTGCCGATATTTTTTTATCTTGTTAACAGGCAACAATTCAAAAAGTTTTGCTGGCAAAAAGAAGATTAGACAGCAATTATTTGTAAATGGTCAAAGTTTTGTATTTTTTTAAGGTTCTTTAAGGCAGGCCTGCCTATATGCATTCTGCTCGTGGATTGGGTACCAACTATATTTTATTTATTTATGGAAACAACTTTGAAGGAAGAGTTTATGTAAATATTGTAAGTTATTTGATTGGGATTTTTACCTACCTATACCATATATCAAACCTTATTACCCTAAATGTGCATAGTTTGTTAATTACCTGCCCAGTCCACGTTTTACCTATAAATTTTGTACCATTCGATTATTAGGCATTAAAAGGGCAGAATATTCCCTAAAAAAGGGGCTAAAATTAAGGAGAGAATCTTAGTGTTAATTGATTCTACATTAAATTCAATTTTTAAAAAAGGAAAGGAGATTTCTCATCTACGTATTTTTCTCTAGAACTACAATT